>WNWK01045803.1:0-14574 GCA_009830355.1 Cherax destructor | reverse complement strand
TAGTAGAGAGTAGTAGGGTAGAACAGTATTGTGTCAGTAGTAGTATATAGCCGTATAGTAAAAACAGTATAAAGCGTATAATGGCAGAGTGATAGAACAGTAGTAGGAATTTAAGGCACAGTATAGTAGCACAGTAGTATAGTACATATTATAGTGCAGCAGTATATAACAGTAGTATAGTACAGTAGTAGTACCAGTAGTAGTGAAGTAGGGGGAACATGTAGTAGTAGACAGTAGTAGTAGCAGCGTGTATAGTACAGTAGTGTAGTATACAGCTAGTGTAGCGGTGGTAGTAGCAGCGTATGTAGCCGTAGTGTAGCGCAGTTGGGGAAGCGTAGTGTAGCAGCAGTATAGTAGCAGTGTAGTGTAGCAGTAGTATAGTAGTAGCAAGTAGTGTACAGCAGTGATGACAGTGATTACGCAGTAGTAGTAGCAGCAGTAGTAGTGGCAGTATAGTATGCAGCAGTAGTAGTAGCAGCGTAGTATGCGCAGTAGTAGTAGTAGCAGCAGTATAGTACGGTAGTAGTGGCAGTAGTAGTAGCAGCAGTAGTAGTGCAGCAAGTAGTAGTAGTAGTTAGTAGTGCAGCAGTGTAGTGCAGCAGTAGTGTAGCAGCAGTAGTAGTGCAGCAGTGTAGTAGCGCAGTAGTATAGTAGCGTAGTGTAGTAGTAGCGCAGTAGTGTAGCAGCAGTATGGTAGCATATAGTAGCGCATGTGTAGCAGCAGTAGTAGTAGCATAGTGTAGCAGCAGTAGTAGTGTAGCAGCAGGGGAAACAGCGCAGTATTGTAGACAGTAGTAGTAGTAGCAGTAGTAAGTAGCAGCAGTAGTAGTAGTAGCAGTGGTAGTGTAGCAGCAGTAGTAGTAGTAGCACATGTAGTAACAGTGGTAGTAGTAGCATAGTAGTAGTGTGGCAATGGTAGTAAAAACAGTATGTGTACAATAGTGTGCACAGTATGTACACAGTAGTGTAACAGTAGTAGTAGCGGGTAGTATACACAGTAGTAGTAGCAGCAGTAGTAGTACAGCGTGGTGGCAGCAGTGGTAGTAGTAGCGGCAGTGGTGCAGCGTGGTGGGGCAGCGGTATGTGTGCAGTAGTGGTAGTGTAGCAGCAGTGTGTAGCACAGTAGTAGTAGCAGCAGTAGTAGTAGCAGCAGTAGTAGTAGCAGCAGTAGTAGTAGTAGCAGCAGTAATAGCAGCAGTAGTAGCAGCAGTAGTAGTAGTAGCAGCAGTAGTAGCAGCAGTAGTACAATTGTAGTGAGGTGAGTTATGTTCAAGAATTACTTGTCAACATCATGTTACACAGTTTCCAGACTGGGTAATTTACGGTAAACTGGCAATTTGGACACACTGTCACTCAACGATAGTGTCTGCATTATCAGGAACTGCGTAAGTTCTAATATACTTATTTCTAGAAAATATACTGCCAAATTAATATGCAGAACATTTAATACAGAAAATGTAAGAGTAGATTTAGGTATAACAGGTATCCAGGTATACCTCTCCAGGTATCTCCAGGTATATGCCTTTTATCAAGTCTACTTGTTTAAGGAATTACAAGTTTGATTATGACAAATGGTTTCCTTGGGTTACCTGGGTAATGCTTCTCCTGGCAGCCTTCAACCTTCCAATGTTAATCTGCTTTAAGTAAACAACTTATTCGTGTTTAATGGGATTTCTAGTCATTATTAATTTTGTGTGGTAAATGGTTTTGAAAACCGACGAGTTGAAGAATTGAGACACTTATGCAACATATGGGAATCTTTATTGAAGAAACGTTTCGCCCCATAGTGGCTTCATCAGTCCATACAAAGTAGGAGAGTATAAGGAGAGGAGGAGTTTGAGGTGATCAGTCCCTCAGCCTGGAGTTGATGTGTTCAGTCCATCACTCTTGGAGGAAGTAGAGCATAGTGCCAGAGAATTGGCTTATATAGTGCAGTCAGGAGCACTGCAGGAGAGCGTAGAGCCCACAAGGGGTGGTAAGCTCCATCTGTGTGGGAATTATTTGTATATGAGTTTCAAAACTATCAGTGAGATTGTCAGTGTTTTGTGTGTGAAACAGAACAGTGATAACCCTTACAGTCTCTCTAGTGACTGTTTATTTACACTCACCCAACTCTCAGCAATAACCTCTGATCGCAACGATTACATTCCAATATTTCTCCCCACCTGGTATACCATACCCGAGTATAACCGATAACGACTATTTCCACAAGTATACTTCTCTAGGGTTGAGTATACTGGGTGTCTGTCGGGTACCTGAGAGAATAATTCTGAATTCTCTCGCGTGTCTCAGAGAATCAACTTAGCAAATATTGTTTGAATTCCCTTGTTATTACTTGAGTTTGATGGATTCAGCTCTTGTCTGGGTTTATCATACATTCGCATACATACGCCAGATCATACATACGTAAATTCATACGTAAATACACACAAACACATGAATACATCGTACATGTATGTCCACGTATATACATATGTGCACACATGTATATTCACACGAGCTTATATACACATATACATTTGCCCCACTTACCAGTGTGCATGTATACATATGCATTTGTTGAGATATTCACAATTATACATCGATACACACATTGCTACACACAGGCACACATACACACGCTAATATATACGCACATGTGTAAATATGCACAAATATGCATAAAAATTTAGACATATGCAACATCTGGGTATCTTTATTGTAGACGTTTCGCCCACCAGTGGCTTTATCAATACAAATTCTTGGACATAATTGGAAGACAGAAGAACTATATACAGAAGATGAGGTAATCAGTCCCTCAGTCTTGGTGTTGGTGTGAAGATCACCGTAGTCGTGGAGGTTCTGGAGCAGAGGTAAGGAGGCTGGCGCTTATATACTGACGTCAGGTGGAAAGGGACGGGTAGCAGACGAGGGCATAGTCACTGGTAGGCGGGATATATATATATATATATATATATATATATATATATATATATATATATATATATATATATATATATATATATATATATATATATATATATATATATATATATATATATATATATATATATATCAACACATCGGCCGTTTCCCACCAAGGCAGGGTGGCCCCCCAAAAAAAACTTTCATCATTCACTCCATCACTGTCTTGCCAGAGGGGTGCTTACACTACAGTTATAAAACTGCAACATTAACACCCCTCCTTCAGAGTGCCGGCACTGTACTTCCCATCTCCAGGACCCACGTCCGGCCTGCCGGTTTCCCTGAATCCCTTCATAAATGTTACCTTGCTCACACTCCAACAGCACGTCAAGTCCTAAAAACCATGTGTCTCCATTCGCTCCTATCTAACATGCTCACGCATGCTTGCTGGAAGTCCAAGCCCCTCGCAAACAAAACCTCTTTTACTAGGCCGACCCCTACCCCGCCTTCCCTCCACTACAGATTTATTCACTCTCGAAGTCATTCTCTCTACATGTCCATATCATGTCAGTAACCCACCTCAGCCCTCTGTATAAGAGTTTTGGAAATCCTGCACCTCCTCCTAATCTCCAAACTACGGATTCTCTGCATTATATTCACAACACACATTGCCCTCAGACACGACATCTTCACTGCCTCCAGCCTTCTCCTCGTTGCAACATTCACAACCCATGTCTCACATCCATACAAGAGTGTTGGTATAACTATACTCTCATACAGTCCCCTCTTTGCTTCCATGTATAAAGTTCTTTGTCTCCACAGACTCCTCAGTGCACCACTCACCTTTTTATGCTCGTCAGTTCTATGATTCACCTCATCCTTCATAGACCCATCTGCTGACACGTCCACTCCTCCATACTCTCTCCCTCCAATCTGATATCCAATCTTCCATTACCTAATTGTTTTGTTGTCATCATCACCTTACTCTTTCCAATATTCACTTTTAATTTCCTTCTTTTACATACCATAAAAAAACTCATCCACCAACCTCTGTAACTTCTCTTCAGAATCTCCCAAAAGCACAGTGTCATCAGCAAAGAGCAACTGTGACAACTCCCACTTTGTGTTAGATTCTTTATCTTTCAACCCTACACCTCTTGCCAACACCCGAGCATTCACTTCTCTTACAACCCCATCTATAAATATATTGAACAACCATGGTGACATCACACATCCCTGTCTAAGGCCTACTTTTACTGGGAAATAATCTCCCTCTCTCCTACATACTCTAACCTGAGCCTCACTATCACTGCTTTCAGTAACCTACCTCCTATTCCATACACCTGCAACATCTGCCACATTGCCTCCCTATCCACCCTATCATACGCCTTTTCCAAATCTATAAATGCCACAAAATCCTCTTTACCCTTATCTTAATACTGTTCACCTCAGACCTCTACAACACAAATGTCATCAAAGATTTCTAAGTTATTCCATGGATTAAGGAAAGATCCTGGACTTCACCTTACGAAACAGACAAAGCAAATGCGATAGTAATTATGGACAAGGTAAATTATAGTGGAAAAATAAACGTGTTATTAGAAGACAGGGGAACTTACGTGCTGGAGTAATAAATTTAGCAGCAAATACGTTCACGAATTGTATCATTGATTAACAATTCGGATATTTTACAAGCACGATGACTGAGACACTTGTGGAGCGTTTGGGACTATTGTAGAAACGTTTCGCCGGCCTGTGACTTCTTCAATTCAATACAGAGAAGAACAGTGGTAGATGAGGACTTAAGATATTCTACAAATTGACGCTTATCAAACCCATTAAAAAAAATACTCATTATGACCATAATTTTTAAAGGGGTGGACCAGTAAGCCAGCGGAAGGTCTCGGTCAGATTACCAGAAACACCAAGGGCGGGTCATCATCTAAGACCTGCGTCAGGAAACACTTGTTCAGTGTCCTGACGAACCTTACCTAATCTAAGCCACTTACATCATTCTTACAAGGACGTTTATATGGGTGGAGAGTTTCCTTTCATAGCATTCTGGCCTTTTATCAGCTGCCGAGTAAACAGGTTTTTTAACCCTGGAGGGTTAGCCATCTAATATAAACCAAGAAAGTCAGTGGGTCATCGAGGACTGTCTGATTTCCATTGTGGTCCTAAAATCTTGTCCCCCAAGATGCCACCCACACCAGGCAACTAAAACCCAGGTACCTACTTCATTCGTGTAAGGAAACACGCCCAGTGTTTCCACCCTTGCCGGGGATCGAACCATACACACTCAGCAGGAGTGTTGCCGAAAAGGCCACCACCACGCGAGGAAGGCAGCTACTAACAGCCTGCTGGATCCACGGATCATGCAGTAACGCAACGAACCAATTTTTCCAAAAGTCTGATGGTATTATAGTTGTAGTTGGTAATATTGATGGTATTATAGTTGTAGTTGGTAATATTGATGGTATTATCATTGTAGTTGGTAATATTGATGGTATTATCGTTGTAGTTGATAATATTGATGGTATTATAGTTGTAGTTGGTAATATTGATGGTATAATAGTTGTAGTTGATAATATTGATGGTATTATCGTTGTAGTTGATAATATTGATGGTATTATCGTTGTAGTTGGTAATATTGATGGTATTATCGTTGTAGTTGATAATATTGATGGTATTATCGTTGTAGTTGGTAATATTGATGGTATTATCGTTGTAGTTGGTAATATTGATGGTATTATAGTTGTAGTTGGTAATAATGATGGTATTATCGTTGTAGTTGATAATATTGATGGTATTATCGTTGTAGTTGGTAATATTGATGGTATTATAGTTGTAGTTGATAATATTGATGGTATTATCGTTGTAGTTGGTAATATTGATGGTATTATCGTTGTAGTTGGTAATATTGATAGTATTATCGTTGTAGTTGGTAATATTGATGGTATTATCGTTGTAGTTGGTAATATTGATATTATTATCGTTTTAGTTGGTAATATTGATGGTATTATCGTTGTAGTTGGTAATATTGATGGTATTATAGTTGTAGTTGGAAATAATGATGGTATTATCGTTGTAGTTGATAATATTGATGGTATTATCGTTGTAGTTGGTAATATTGATGGTATTATAGTTGTAGTTGATAATATTGATGGTATTATCGTTGTAGTTGGTAATATTGATGGTATTATCGTTGTAGTTGGTAATATTGATGGTATTATCGTTGTAGTTGGTAATATTGATGGTATTATCGTTGTAGTTGGTAATATTGATTTTATTATCGTTGTAGTTGGTAATATTGATGGTATTATCGTTGTAGTTGATAATATTGATGGTATTATCGTTGTAGTTGATAATATTGATGGTATTATCGTTGTAGTTGATAATATTGATGGTATTATCGTTGTAGTTGGTAATATTGATGGTATTATCGTTGTAGTTGGTAATATTGATGGTATTATCGTTGTAGTTGGTAATATTGATGGTATTATCGTTGTAGTTGGTAATATTGATTTTATTATCGTTGTAGTTGGTAATATTGATGGTATTATCGTTGTAGTTGATAATATTGATGGTATTATCGTTGTAGTTGATAATATTGATGGTATTATCGTTGTAGTTGATAATATTGATGGTATTATCGTTGTAGTTGATAATATTGATGGTATTATCGTTGTAGTTGGTAATATTGATGGTATTATCGTTGTAGTTGGTAATATTGATTTTATTATCGTTGTAGTTGGTAATATTGATGGTATTATCGTTGTAGTTGATAATATTGATGGTATTATCGTTGTAGTTGATAATATTGATGGTATTATCGTTGTAGTTGATAATATTGATGGTATTATAGTTTTAGTTGGTAATATTGATGGTATTATAGTTGTAGTTGGTAATATTGATGGTATTATAGTTGTAGTTGATAATATTGATGGTATTATCGTTGTAGTTGATAATATTGATGGTATTATAGTTGTAGTTGGTAATATTGATGGTATTATCGTTGTAGTTGATAATATTGATGGTATTATAGTTGTAGTTGGTAATATTGATGGTATTATAGTTGTAGTTGATAATATTGATGGTATTATAGTTGTAGTTGGTAATATAGATGGTATTATCGTTGTAGTTGGTAATATTGATGGTATTATCATTGTAGTTGATAATATTGATGGTATTATAGTTGTAGTTGGTAATATTGATGGTATTATCGTTGTAGTTGGTAATATTGATGGTATTATCGTTGTAGTTGGTAATATTGATGGTATTATTGTTGTAGTTGGTAATATTGATGGTATTATCGTTGTAGTTGGTAATATTGATGGTATTATCGTTTTGTAGTTGAGTAATATTGATGGTATTATCGTTGTAGTTGGTAATATTGATGGTATTATGTTGTAGTTGGTAATATGATGTATTATCGTTGTAGTTGTAATATTGATGGTATTATCGTTGTAGTTGGTAATATTGATGGTATTATCGTTGTAGTTGATAATATTGATGTATTATGTTGTAGTTGGTAATATTGATGGTATTATCGTTGTAGTTGGTAATATTGATGTATTATCGTTGTAGTTGGTAATATTGATGGTATTATTGTTGTAGTTGGTAATATTGATGGTATTTCGTTGTAGTTGGTAATATTTATTCTATTATCGTTGTAGTTGATAATATTGATGGTATTATAGTTGTAGTTGGTAATATTGATGGTATTATAGTTGTAGTTGGTAATATTGATGGTATTATAGTTGTAGTTGGTAATATTGATGGTATTATCGTTGTAGTTGGTAATATTGATGGTATTATCGTTGTAGTTGATAATATTGATGGTATTATAGTTGTAGTTGGTAATATTGATGGTATTATAGTTGTAGTTGGTAATATTGATGGTATTATCGTTGTAGTTGGTAATATTGATGGTATTATCGTTGTAGTTGGTAATATTGATGGTATTATAGTTGTAGTTGGTAATATTGATGGTATTATCGTTGTAGTTGGTAATATTGACTTATTATCGTTGTAGTTGGTAATATTGATGGTATTATCGTTGTAGTTGATAATATTGATGGTATTATAGTTGTAGTTGTAATTGTGGTATTATATTGTATGGTAATATTGATGGTATTATCGTTGTAGTTGGTAATATTTATTGTATTATCGTTGTAGTTGGTAATATTGATAGTATTATAGTTGTAGTTGGTAATATTGATGGTATTATAGTTGTAGTTGGTAATATTGATGGTATTATAGTTGTAGTTGGTAATATTGATGGTATTATCGTTGTAGTTGGTAATATTGATGGTATTATCGTTGTAGTTGGTAATATTGATGGTATTATCGTTGTAGTTGGTAATATTGATGGTATTGTATGTAGTTGGTAATATTGATGGTATTATCGTTGTAGTTGGTAATATTGATGGTATTATCGTTGTAGTTTATAATATTGATGGTATTATCGTTGTAGTTGGTAATATTGATGGTATTATCGTTGTAGTTGGTAATATTGATTGTATTATCGTTGTAGTTGGTAATATTGATGGTATTATAGTTGTAGTTGGTAATATTGATTGTATTATCGTTGTAGTTGATAATATTGATGGTATTATCGTTGTAGTTGGTAATATTGATGGTATTATCGTTGTAGTTGATAATATTGATGGTATTATCGTTGTAGTTGTAATATTGATGGTATTATCGTTGTAGTTGATAATATTGATGGTATTATCGTTGTAGTTGGTAATATTGATGGTATTATCGTTGTAGTTGGTAATATTGATGGTATTATCGTTGTAGTTGGTAATATTGATGGTATTATCGTTGTAGTTGGTAATATTGATGGTATTATCGTTGTAGTTGGTAATATTGATGGTATTATCGTTGTAGTTGGTAATATTGATGGTATTATCGTTGTAGTTGGTAATATTGATGGTATTATCGTTGTAGTTGGTAATATTGATGGTATTATCGTTGTAGTTGATAATATTGATAGTATTATCGTTGTAGTTGGTAATATTGATGGTATTATCGTTGTAGTTGGTAATATTGATGGTATTATCGTTGTAGTTGGTAATATTGATGGTATTATCGTTGTAGTTGGTAATATTGATTGTATTTTCGTTGTAGTTGGTAATATTGATGGTATTATCGTTGTAGTTGGTAATATAGATGGTATTATCGTTGTAGTTGGTAATATTGATGGTATTATCGTTGTAGTTGGTAATATTGATGGTATTATAGTTGTAGTTGGTAATATTGATGGTATTATCGTTGTAGTTGGTAATATTGATGGTATTATCATTGTAGTTGGTAATATTGATGGTATTATCGTTGTAGTTGGTAACATTGATGGTATTATCGTTGTAGTTGGTAATATTGATGGTATTATCGTTGTAGTTGGTAATATTGATGGTATTATCGTTGTAGTTGGTAATATTGATGGTATTATCGTTGTAGTTGGTAATATTGATGGTATTATCGTTGTAGTTGGTAATATTGATGGTATTATCGTTGTAGTTGATAATATTGATGGTATTATAGTTGTAGTTGGTAATATTGATGGTATTATATTTGTAGTTGTTAATATTGATGGTATTATCGTTGTAGTTGGTAATATTGATGGTATTATCGTTGTAGTTGATAATATTGATGGTATTATAGTTGTAGTTGGTAATATTGATGGTATTATCGTTGTAGTTGGTAATATTAACTTATTATCGTTGTAGTTGGTAATATTGATGGTATTATCGATGTAGTGTATAATATTGATGGTATTATAGTTGTAGTTGGTAATATTGATGGTATTATAATTGTAGTTGGCAATATTGATGGTATTATAGTTGTAGTTGGTAATATTGATGGTATTATAGTTGTAGTTGGTAATATTGATGGTATTATAGTTGTAGTTGGTAATATTGATGGTATTATAGTTGTAGTTGGTAATATTGATGGTATTATAGTTATAGTTGGTAATATTGATGGTATTATAGTTGTAGTTGGTAATATTGATGGTATAATCGTTGTAGTTGGTAATATTGATGGAATTATCGTTGTAGTTGGTAATATTGATGGTATTATCGTTGTAGTTGGTAATATTGATGGTATTATCGTTGTAGTTGGTAATATTGATGGTATTATCGTTGTAGTTTATAATATTGATGGTATTATCGTTGTAGTTGGTAATATTGATGGTATTATCGTTGTAGTTGGTAATATTGATGGTATTATCGTTGTAGTTGGTAATATTGATGGTATTATCGTTGTAGTTGGTAATATTGATGGTATTATCGTTGTAGTTGGTAATATTGATGGTATTATCGTTGTAGTTGGTAATATTGATGGTATTATCGTTGTAGTTGGTAATATTGATGGTATTATAGTTGTAGTTGGTAATGATGGTATTATCGTTGTAGTTGGTAATATTGATGGTATTATAGTTGTAGTTGGTAATATTGATGGTATTATATTTGTAGTTGGTAATATTGATGGTATTATCGTTGTAGTTGGTAATATTGATGGTATTATCGGTATAGTTGGTAATATTGATGGTATTATCGTTGTAGTTGGAAATATAGATGGTATTATCGTTGTAGTTGGTAATATTGATGGTATTATCGTTGTAGTTGGTAATATTGATGGTATTATCGTTGTAGTTGGTAATATTGATGGTATTATCGTTGTAGTTGGTAATATTGATGGTATTATCGTTGTAGTTGGTAATATTGATGGTATTATCGCTGTAGTTGGTAATATTGATGGTATTATCGTTGTAGTTGGTAATATTGATGGTATTATCGTTTTAGTTGGTAATATTGATGGTATTATCGTTGTAGTTGGTAATATTGATGGTATTATCGTTGTGGTTGGTAATATTGATGGTATTATAGTTGTAGTTGGTAATATTGATGGTATTATCGTTTTAGTTGGTAATATTGATGGTATTATCGTTGTAGTTGGTAATATTGATGGTATTATCGTTGTGGTTGGTAATATTGATGGTAGGTAAATCTTTGTGAAAGCACGCTGCCAGTGCATACCCAAAGATAATCTGAATAAATCCGCTTAGTGAAACAAGCATTTATATAACGAACCCTTGTTAGATGACTCACTCAGCATGTTTACCTCGTGCTGAGACACGTGTAAAGTCGTATCTTCATTCCCAAACGTTTCGCTACACATAACTTCATCGAATATAGACGAGAGAAGGAAACTTCTCTAAATGACTGAAGAAGTCTGCTGATGTGCGATGCGTTTCCGAATAAAGACATCTAACAGTTGGACATATATATATATATATATATATATATATATATATATATATATATATATATATATATATATATATATATATATATATATATATATATATATATATATATATGCAAAAAGATCAGTAAACAGGTGATATCAAAATATGCAAGAAAACCACTATGAAAAAAAAAGAATTCCAAGCCTTTCGTGGCTACTCAATTATCAAGGAACTATATGAGTAGTCACGAAAGCATACACGAGCACCCACACCCAGGGTTCCTCCACCCAGTACACGAGCACCCACACCCAGGGTTCCTCCACCCAGTACACAAGCACCCACACCCAGGGTTCCTCCACCTCTTTTCTTTTTATTATATATATATATATATATATATATATATATATATATATATATATATATATATATATATATATATATATATATTTTATTAAAATCACATCGGCCGATTCCCACCAAGGCAGGGTGGCCCGAAAAAGAAAACTTTCATCATCATTCACTGCATCACTGTCTTGCCAGAGGGGTGCTTTACACTACAGTTATAAAACTGCAACATTAACACCCCTCCTTCAGGTGCAGACACTGTACTTCCCATCTCCAGAACTCAAGTCCGGCCTGCCGGTTTCCCTGAATCCCTTCATAAATGTTACTTTGCTCACACTCCAACAGCACGTCAAGTATTAAAACCATATGCCTCCATTCACTCCTATCAAATACGCTCACAATGCTTGCTGGAAGTCCAAGCCCTCCACACAAAACTTCCTTTACCCCTCCTCCAACCTTTCTAGGCCGACCCCTACCCCGCCTTCCTCCACTACAGATTTATACACTCTCGAAGTCACTCTGTCTCGTTCCATTCTCTCTACATGTCCAAACCACCTCAACAACCCCTCCTCAGCTCTCTGGACAATCGTTTTGGTAATCCCGCACCTCCTCCTAATTTCCAAACTCCAATTCTCTGCATTATATTCACACCACACATTGACCTCAGACATGACATCTCCACTGCCTCCAGCCTTCTCCTCGTTGCAACATTCATCACCCATGCTTCACACCCATATAAGAGCGTTGGTATAACTATACTCTCATACATTTCCCTCTTTACTTCCATGGACAAGGTTCTTTGTCTCCACAGACTCGAAGTGCTTCACTCACCCTTTTCCCTCATCAATTCTATGATTCACCTCATCCTTCATAGACCCATCCCCGACATGTCCACTCCCAAATATCTGAATACATTCACCTCCTCCATACTCTCTCCCTCCAATCTGATATCCAATCTTTCGTCACCTATTCTTTTGTTATCCTCATCACCTTTCTCTTTCCTATATTCACTTTCAATTTTCTTCTTTACACACAGTACCAAATTCATCCACCAACCTCTGCAACTTCTTCAGAATCTCCCAAAAGCACAGTGTCATCAGCAAAAAGCAACTGTGACAACTCCCACTTTGTATTTGCTTCTTTATCTTTTAGCCCAACACCTCTTGCCAAGACCCTCGCATTCACTTCTCTTACAACTCCATCTATAAATATATTGAACAACCACGGTGACATCACACATCCTTGTCTAAGGCCCACTTTTACTGGAAATAGTCCCTTCCCTCCTACACACTCTAACCTGAGCCTCACTATCCTCATAAAAACTCTTCACTGCTTTCAGTAACCTTCCTCCTATTCCATACACCTGCAACATCTGCCACATTGCCCCCTATCTACCCTATCATACGCCTTTTCCAAATCCATAAATGCCACAAAAACATCTTTACCCTTATCCAAATACTGTTCACCTATATGTTTCACTGTAAACACTTGGTCTACACACCCCTACCTTTCCTAAAGCCCCTTGTTCATCTGCTATCCTGCTCTCTGTCTTACTCTTAATTCTTTCAATAATAACTCTACCATACACTTTACCAGGTACACTCAACAGACTTATTCCCCTATAATTTTTGCACTCTCTTTTGTCCCCTTTGTCTTTATACAAAGGAACAATACACGCTCTCGCCAATCCCTAGGTACCTTACCTCTTCCATACATGTATTAAATAATAGCACCAACCACTCCAAAACTATATCCCCACCTGCTTTTAACATTTCTATCTTTATCCCATCAATCCCAGCTGCCTTACCCCTTTCATTCTACCCACTGCCTCACGAACTTCCCCTACACTCACAACTGGCTCTTCCACACTCCTACAAGACGTTATTCCTCCTTGCCCTATACACGAAATCACAGCTTCCTGTCTTCATCAACATTTAACAAATCCTCAAAATATTCCCTCCATCTTCCCGATACCTCTAACTCTCCATTTAATAACTCTCCTGTCCTATTTTTAACTATCAAATCCATTTGTTCCCTAGGCTTCCTCAACTTATTAATCTCACTCCAAAACTTTTTCTTATTTTCAACAAAATTTGTTGATAACATCTCACCCACTCTCTCATTTGCTCTCTTTTTACATTGCTTCACCACTCTCTGAACCTCTCCTTTTCTCTCCATATACTCTTCCCTCCTTGCATGACTTCTACTTTGTAAAAACCTCTCATATGCTAACTTTTTCTCCTTACTACTCTCTTTACATCATCATTCCACCAATCGCTCTTCTTCCCTCCGCACCCACTTTCCTGTAACCACAAACTTCTGCTGTACACTCTAACACTACATTCTTAAATCTACCTCATACATCTTCGACCTCATTGCCTACACTCTCACTAGCCCATCTATCTTCCAATAGTTGTTTATATCTTACCCTAACTGCCTCCTCTTTTAGTTTATAAACCTTCACCTCTCTCTTACTTACTGCTTCTATTTTCCTTGTATCCCAACTACCTTTTACTCCCACTGTAGCTATATATATATATATATATATATATATATATATATATATATATATATATATATATATATATATATATGTGTGTGTGTGTGTGTGTGTGTGTGTGTGTGTGTGTGTATGTTGTGTGTGTGTGTGTGGTGTACTCACCTAGTTGTACTCACCTAGTTGTGGTTGCAGGGGTCGAGACATAGCTCCTGACCCCGCCTCTTCCCTGGCCGCTACTGGGTCACTCTCCCTGCGCCATGGCTTTATCATACCTCTTCTTAAAGCTGTGTATGGAACCTGCCTCCACTACATTGCTTCCCAAGCTATTCCACTTCCCGACTACTCTGTGACTGAAGAAATACTTCATAACATCCCTGTGATTCATCTGAGTCTTCAACTTTCAACTGTGTCCCTTGTTGCTGTGTCCCATCTTTGGAACATTCTGTCTCTGTCAACCTTGTCAATTCCTCTCAGTATTTTATATGTCGTTATCATGTCCCCCTATCTCTCCTGTCCTCCAGTGTCGTCAGGTCGATTTCCTTAACCTCTCCTCGTAGGGCATACCCCT
>WNWK01045802.1:0-14575 GCA_009830355.1 Cherax destructor | reverse complement strand
ACTGCCTCTCACCACTGCCTTCACCACTGCCTCTACCTCCACTCCCCCCTCACCACCACTGCCTCTCACCACTGCCTCCACCACTGCCTCCACCACTGCCTCTACCTCCACTGCCACCACCACTGCCTCTCACCACTGCCTCCCCCTCAACTGCCTCTCCACCACTGCCTCTACCACCACTGCCCTACCTCCACTGCCTCTCCTCCACTGCCTCTCACACCTGCCTCTCACCACTGCCTCCACCTCCACTGCCTCTACCACCACTGCCTCTCCCACTGCCTCTCACCACTGCCTCTCACCACTGCCTCTACCACCACTGCCAACCACCACTGCCTCTCACCACTGCCTCTACCACCACTGCCTCTACCACCACTGCCTCTCACCACTGCCTCACACTTAATGAACAAACTCAAATTATTATTATTATTATAATCAAATAGGGAGATGGACGATTAGTAGGGTATGGAGTGCAAGATGACGGTGGATAGTGCAGGGGTGGAGGGTAGCAAGAGATCAAGGTAGAAGGGACTGAGGGAGGTGCTAGAGGTATAATCTTCAGAGTTTGTGTAGTAAGTCAGTTTCTGTCAAAAAGTCAATGAGAGAGTCAGGATTAAAGGAGGGTCCATCTGCAAGAAGGGAAGGTAAAGAAAGGGCCGCAGAGCGAAGACGTCGTTGGAGGTAAATTCTGCGTGCTCGTTGATAGAGTGGGCAGTCCAACAGGATATGTCGAACAGACACTGGAACCTGACAATGCTCACAGAGAGGGGCAGGGAGCCTCTCCATGAGATACCCGTGAGTAAGACGAGTGTGGCCGATGCGAAGACGGGAGAGTGTAGTCTCCCAACCTCGACATTGGTGACAAGAAGAAGGCCAGAAACCTATAACCGGTTTAATAGAATGAAGTTTGTTATTCAGCAGGTCAGACCAGCGTTGTTGCCAACGGGTGCGAAGGTGGGTAGCAATGACCGCAAAATAGTCCGTGAAAGGAACACCTCTATATGAAACCTGAAGGTCATGTACTGCTGACCGCGCAGCAGTGTCTGCCTGTTCATTGCCCTGTACGTCAACATGACCAGGGACCCAACAAAAGACAATATCTTTATGCTTGCTAAAGATACGGCGTAACCAAAGGTGGATACGAAGAACTAGGGGGTGAGGTGTATCAATTTTACGGATAGCCTGTAAAGCACTAAGGGAGTCTGAAACGACCACAAATGGTGATACAGGCATAGATGCACACGGATAAGTGCCACAAGAATGGCATACAATTCAGCCAAATATGCTAGCCGAGGGTAATAGATGCCCTCGTACGACGCTGTCCGAAACACTGCTGCGAATCCGACGCCGCAGATGACTTTGAACCATCGGTGTATACTGCGATGGCATGGGAATGAGAACGGAAATGGTCTAGAAAGAAAGAGCGAGAAGCCGCCGTAGGCAGTTGGGCTTTCGCAAGGTAGAGGAATAGAACAGACACGGACAGCAGGAACTTCCCAAGGGGGTAGAGGAAAGGGTGAAGCCACATGAACATATAAAGGCGGAAGCTGAAGGGAAGACAAGAGTGAATGCAGACGAACTGAAAAGGGACGAAGTAAACAGGGGCGACGAACAAATAACGAGGTCTACTAACATCTGTGACAATCCTATACATGGAAGGATTGCGGAGGTCATGAGAGCGAACATAATAGCGAATGCAATGTGCACGCGACGATTGGACAAGGATGGAATGTTCGCTTCTACATAGAGGCTCTCAACCGGGGAAGAACGAAAAGCACCAAGGCATAAGCGTAATCCCTGGTGATGGATGGGATTAAGGCTGGAAAGAGTGGCAGGAGAGGCTGCCGAATATATCTGGTCACCATAATCGAGTTTCGATAGAATTAGGGCCGAATGTAGACGAAGGAGAGTTCTACGATCAGCCCCCATGAAAGATGTGCGAGGGTTTTAAGGAGGTTCAGCCGGCTATGACAAGTCGCCTTCAGAGAGGTAATGTGAGGTTTCCAGGACAATCTGGGTCAAACAGGAGGCGAGAAACCTGACTGTATCACGTTCTGGGATACGTGAGCCGTATAGGTACAATGGATGATCTGAGACCACTGAACGCTAGTGAACGTAATTTGATGAGTTTTGCCACTAGAAAATTTAAACCCGTGAGTGGTGGCCCAATCAGAAACCCGGTTGATGGCATGCTGGAGGGAAACTGCAATGAGGTGACAGTCAGCACCTGCACAAGCTATAGCAAAGTCATCCACATAGAGCGATGACCAAATATTGGATGGGAGAACAGATGCCAGATTATTTATAGCAAGCAGAAAAAGTGTTGTGCTCAGAACACATCCCTGGGGGACACCTTCAGCTTGGACAAATTCGGGAGAGTTCATTACTAACCCGACCCGGAAATGTCTGTCAGTTAAGAAAGCCTTAAGAAAGAATGGTAGGTTGCCTCGGAGGCCTAAGGAGTGGGCCTGGGCCAAGATATTATATCTCCAAGTTGTATTCATAAGCCTTCTCAAGGTCGAAAAAGATAGCGATAACCGAATGGTTATTCGCAAAGGCATTACGGATATACGTATCCAAGCGCAGCAAGGGGTCAATGGCAGAACGGCCCTTACGGAAGCCATACTGACTAGGGGAGAGACTACTGTGAGTCTCTAAATACCACATCAAACGTCTATTAACTAGACGTTCCATCACCTTGCAAACTGCACTGGTAAGAGCGATGGGACGGTAGTGAGAGGGATCACGTCCTGTAGCACCTGGTTTTCGAAAAGGGAGAACAATAGCAGACTTCCACAGCTGGGGAATAACTCCTTGCGACCATACAAGATTAAAGAGTCGTAAGAAGACAGTAAGAGCAGACTGATGTAAATGCTGTAGCATACGAATATGTATGCCGTCTGGCCCAGCTGCCGATGATCGGCAAGCAGAGAGTGTTGCCTCCAGTTCTTGAAGGGTAAAAGGCACATTATAGGATTCTTCTCTAAGAGAAGAAAAATCTAAGGGCTTTAACTCGCTGGCAGACTTAGAAGAAAGGAACGAGGGGCATAGATGGAGCCCCTGAGAAATGCGGACGAGATGATTACCAATTTCAGTGGCAACGGCAAGAGGGTGTGCTATATCGACACCAGCAACCTGAAGAACAGGAGCCGGGTCGGGGAGAATTTACCACTCAATTTCCGCACTTTCTTCCAGACTGCACTCATCGAGGAAGCCGAAGTGACAGTAGAAACGTAATCTCGCCAGCAAGTGCGTTTAGCATCACGTATGACACGGCGAGCAATAGCTCTCTTCTGCTTGAAATCAAGGAGTCTCTCTGTGGTTCTGTTATACCGATACTGCCCCATGCAGCGCGTTTCAAACGCACTGCCCGAGCACAAGTAGGAGACCACCAAGGCACGCACTTCTGAGGATGCTTGCCCGAGGTTTGGGGAATAGAATGTGAAGCTGCTGTGAAGATGGAGGACGAAAAGAGATGTAAAACCTCATCAATGGAGGACGAGGTAGGAACCTCATGAAAGGCAGTAAGATGTGCGTAAAGGTCCCATTTCGCCCGGTCAAATTGCCAGCGTGGGCAATGAGGAGGTGGAGAAAACAGAGGGACTTTAGGATGATTGGGAAATGATCGCTGTCATGCAAGTCCGGGAGGACAGACCAGGTGAAGTCAAGGACAGTTGATGAAGAGCAGATGGAAAGATCGATGCAGGAGAAAGAATGAGTTCGGGATCAAAATGGGTAGGAGTACCCGTATTTAAAACATGGAGGGGAAGAGAAGCAAGAAATGCCTCCAACTGAATACCACGGGAGTCACAGTGCGACCCTCCCCAGAGAAAGTGGTGCGCGTTAAAATCGCCAAGTAATAGAAGGGGTGGTGGTAAGGAAGAAACCAGAAAATCAATATCTGGGATAGACAATGTCCGGAAGGGAGAGATATAAAGAACAGAGTGTATACCACTTATTCAAGTGGATACGGGCTGCGGTGTAATGTAAGGAAGAAGGGACATAGAGCTGACGGTATGGAACACCAGTGCGTATAAGAAGAGCACTTTCGTTAAAGGTTCCATCGGAAAAAGGATCCGATGAATATAACAAATTATAGCCTGAAAGGGCCTGATAACAGTGGATTGTAATTTGGGTTCTTGCAAACAGACCCAATAGGGAAAACTGGGAGAGCAACACCTGAAGCTCACCCCTGTTACCCCTGAGGCCTCGGATATTCCACTGCAAATAAGCCATGATTTATGGAGAGAAAGATATAAGTGGAAGTGAGAGGAATCTATGGACTAGGGTTAGAAAAGTCCACGTGTGGAGGTAGCGGAAGACCTGTAATCAGAGAAGGAGGAGGACGTTGTGAAGGAAGGGGGGGTTGAGACGAAGAAGAGAGATGAGGAACCTCAGGTGGAGTAGTGTCCATCATCTGTCCAGTCTCTGTAATATATTCTGCAATAGCTTCCAGTGTTTCAGAAGACAAAGATGCAGAATGTGGGACTACATTAGAAATGGAAGAAGAGTGAGCAACGATCGGGGAGTCTATAGACTGCACTAAAGTAGAGGACGAGGAGGTAGAAGAGGGAACTGTCTAGGGACTTGGGAGGGGACGGGGGATGAAGGTAGAGTATGAGGAGGAGGATGAACCTCCACACACGTTACAGAACTAGTCGGAGGCGAAGAACCTGGCAATAGGGATTTTTTGCCGGGCTTATAAGAGGGGGGGCGCTGAGGTTTAGGTGTAGGACGAGGACGTGTAGACTCAGAACTGTGCGAGTGAATAGAGGAAGGAGTGTGGATAGTATGGGAAGCCGAGGTAGGGACCTCGGAGCCAAGAACATCAAAAGGATTCGAGACAGGGGTGACGGAGGATGAGGCAACCACAGAGGAAGCCGTGGAAGTTGGGACCCCAGAAGCGGGAGACGTTTAGCAATGCGAGAATAAGAAATACGGGAAGTTTCCCTTGAAGGCGAAGATGAGAGACAGCCATAGCATAGGAGAAGCCTTCCGCCTCTTTGAGACAACGGATTTCCCGCTCATTCAGGTAAACCTGACAACGGCGAGAATATGAAGGATGTGCCTCATGACAGTTAAGGCAAGAGGGAGGTAGAGTACAAGAAGAACTGGCATGGTCGTCAGCACCACAGACTGGGCATTCGGCCATGGACCTGCAATATTTTGCTGGATGACCAAAACGCCAGCAGTTTCTACACTGCTGCGGTGTAGGGGTCACCTTTCGAACTTGTAAACGTTGACCTGCAATGTAGACCGAAGGTGGCAGTTCTCGGCAGTCAAACGTTAAACGAGCTATATTGCAAGGATAACGTCTTCGCTTATTGGCTGGGAGGACAAAAGTGTCAACTTTAAGGATAGGGAGTTCTTGGAGCTCAAGCTGCTCGAAAATGTCATCACCACATGTCTGAAATTCCGTTGGACAATGGTGTGGGGCAAAATGACAGAACCACAACATGAATTGAGGGAATGGTGCTTGTCAATAGTAACAGGTGTATTGTCAATGGTCGTAAGAAGAGAAAGATCGCGAGCTTGGCCAGCATTCTGGACCGTGATGATGCGAGTGCCGCTCTTGAGAGCGTGAAATGAGATGTTTTGACCAACATGGCGTAGCAGAGCCTTACTAATACTATGGTCTGAAAGATAGGTATTAGGAGAAGTTGGACGAAGAGTAAAAAACTTTGTCCATTGAGTAGTTTGAAACAGAGAGTTTAAGGGGAGTGCGTGACGAGCTGGTCGTTTCTGTGATGAACGAGAAGGGAGTGTCGAATCGTCATGTGTGGGTCTTGGTCGTTTTTGTGTGGGACCGGGGGTGGTCCGATGGGAGACAGACGGGCGAGCGATTCGAAAATTGCCGCACCGTCGAGGGAGAAGCCGGAATCAAGGTCAGAGAAGAGCGAAGGTCAGACGTATCAAAAGGGCCAGTCGGGACCCTGGTACCTGAAGCAGGTGACGAACCAGCACCAGCAAGAGGTACAGGGGCATGAGAGGTGTCCAAAGAGTCATCCGTTAACGAGGCAGGGTCAGTACTGGGTGCGGTATCAGGAAGGGGCCCGGGGGTAGTGGGTTCATGGATTGGGTCAGCCATGGTTAGGTTACTTCTTTCTTTTTATTTTTAAGAAAAAAAAAGAAAGAAGAAAAGAAAATAAAAATAAAAAAAGAATAAAAAAAAGGGGGAACGTGGAGGAATAGGTCCTAGGAGGAATGAAAGGGAGCGCAAATCCCCCTCCGTGCCCAAGAGGACCTCAACACCGCAAGCGGTGCAGATGCAGCATGGAACCCGTGCCATACCCTACCCTTCATGCCAGTAAACCAGCAATCCGGGATAGCAACCTCACATCCACCGAGCCATCTCGGCGGACAAAAGAGAGGGCGGCCAGATATCCGCCACAAAGCATACCACCTTCGGCCACCACCCCCGGAATCCGAAAGGTGGCCTCCAGAGATACACCCGTCGCCCGAAAGATACCCAAGGCCACCCCCCGGGTGACCGGAGAGGGATCGGGACATCCCCAGGCGATCCAGATTCCACGGCAAACTACACCACCGCCAAGGACCTCAACGGAATGGGATGGACCACGATACCCTTCCCCCTACCTAGGAACTAGAATGCCTGAGGAGAGAAGCTCCCAGGGTAAAACTGGGAAGGAAATAAGGGAGGGAGGAGGAGGAGGAAAGGAAAAAGGGAGGATGGGGAAGATGGGAAAAAGGGAGGGGGGATTGGGGGGTAATTAGGTTCGGTCTGAGGAAGAAGACCAAGAGGTCCAATTCCTCAGACCGATAGCCTCTTTACCGCGACAAGGAGCCCCCCTTAAAGAGGAACAAACTCAAAGCAATTATAATTAAGTGTGAAATGTCTGGATGAGCGTGGAGGGTATTGTTCTCTCGAGTGTAAACAAGGAGGGACTGGCTCTCCAAGCGCCTGGGCGGACAGGTGATGGACACACTTGTTCGAATCATGATATTTTGTTCGCATGACGATATCGATTTTCTTGTTCTAATGACGATTTGTTCGACTGCCGAGCCGTTCGAATAGCGGGGGTCCACTGTATAATATTGCAAGTGCTTTTGTAAGTGTATTTTTGGAGGTCTGAAATGGACTAACCTACTTGACATTTTTTCTTAAGGGAGTAAATTCGTTCGGTAATGGCACTTGAGCAGGCTTCTGTAATGAAGTTTTTACAGTTACTCGGGGGTCCACTGTATATACGACCGAAACAGTCAAAGGGTTAAATAACTTTTAGCTCTATTGAAGACTTGTTGGTGTATGGAAGATGGCGATTAGGGGAGAGGGAGGAGAGTTTATTGTTTGGAAGGGGAATCCCCTTCCATAAGGACTTCAGGTATCAAGTCCCAATCCGGGGTTACTTTCCTTCTTTGCCTTTTATTGACATTAGGACCAGCTTGAGAGTCACTTGTTCCCTGTCACACAAAACATCTGTCCAGAGGGGTCTGTTTCTGGCGTCTCTAAGATTTGCCTAAAATGGGACACGGCATTGTCTTTGAACATGTTGCAGACACGGTTTACAACTGCTTTGTTAGGGTGATATTTCTCCACAAAACTTTGCACCTCACTCCACTTTGCACAAATGTCCTTAACTGCTGAAGAAGGCATATTCTTCCCTCTCTCTTCCTCCTCCTCTGAAGCAATTTCTTCAGCTGCGATCTGTTGCTGTTCCAGTTGAAGGTGTTGCAGCTCTTCAGTGGTTAGCTCTTCCCTGTGGTGGTTCAACTCTTCCACATCCTGGCCACTCACATACTTTGCTACCAGTTCTTTCTTGAATTCTATCGTGTTTCTCGCCTTCTTTATCAAAGCGCTGGCACTTGGAACTTTCTTTGGCTCCATGGTGGCTTATTTAGCAGTCGCACTCAATAAACAATGGATTATTATGAAATGTTTTGTAAGAATGCACAGGATGCTTTGTGTGGGTGCGTTCAGGCAGACACATTCAGTACTGTGGATGAAAACCTAGGTAATGAACAAAAACTGGGACAAAATTTTGACGAAAAAAGTCGTTGAAAGCTGAATTCGACAAAAACCAGGACAAACGAAAACCGAGGTTCCACTGTACGTATATAGAAAGCCCCTTGTTATGCAGGGCATTTCAGGCAAATTAGGCCAGTTTTGTCCCAGGATGCAACCTACATCAGTTGACTAACACCCAGGTACCCATTTTAATGATGGGTGAACATAGACAACTGGTACATGCAAATGTTTCTACCCTTGCTGGGAATCGAACCCGGACACTCACCATGTGAAGCGAGAGCTTTAACCACCAGGCCACGGGGCCTGGTGGCTAAAGCTCTGAAGAGGAGGGAAGGGATGATGTGCCCATTGCACTTGCCAAGGCAATGTGTGCTAAATGGCATGAAGTGCAGAAGTTTGCTAAAAAATACCATCCAAACAAAGCAGTGGCCATCCGTCTCTCTAACATGTACAATGACAGTGTAGTGTCTCAGTTTAGACAAATGTTAAAACAGAACTTGAAACAAACCTCACTGGACAGGTTTTTTAGTGAGACAAAGAACCAGTGAGCCAGAACAAGGTTAGTGGTGAAAAGAGGCAAAGAAGAGAAACAACAGTTGCATGATATATTAATAGAAGGTGACTCTTCTTTCAAGCAATAACATACCCCCTCTCTTCTACCTCCTGCTTCCAGTATGCCATTAGTTCTCTGACAAGTAAGAGGCAGTTAAATTTTCATTTACTGTACAGTGGACCCTCGAGTAACGAGCAAAATTCATTCCAGAAGCCTGCTCAAGTGGCATTACTGAATGCATTTACTCCCTTAAGAAATAATGTCAAGTAGGTTAGTCCATTTCAGACCCCCAAAAATACACTTACAAAAGCACTTACAATATTATACTTACATAATTGTACGATTTCCGGGGTGCTCGTTACTCGGGGGTCCACTGTACAGTACTGCAGTTAAAGTTTCTTTTATGATTCATCTTTTTTACAGTTTTATGTAGTACTTTTAACCCTGTGACTGTCGCAACCCCTAATCCTGAGTGCTCTCCTGTTGTCGCAAAATATTAAAAAACAAAAAAAATTCTTATCAAAATGTTAAGATTATTTTTCAGATTGTTTTTATCCTAAAATTTTTTTTTTGCGATCAGTACTTACCAAGATATGGAGGCGTAAAGTTGGCAGAAAATGAGCCATGTATGGCAACAGCGGCAAATGCCGCCCACTCAGTAAATTTTTGTTTACTTCCATTCAGAGATTTCTTGTTTTTTTCACTATTTTATTTTTTTACGTAACTTATGTGGCCTGTGAGACCAAAGTAAGGTGCAATGTACATATATACACTTGTTGTATGCAACACAATAACCACACAAACATTATCATCATTATATTGTTTACAAAACTTGTTTACACAAACCAACAATATAAAAAAATCTTTATTACTATTGTTCTATAATATATATACAAATGTAAAGTCACTGGACATGTCCATAGAAGTTCTGCAGCTTGTAGATTATTATTATAATCAAAAGAAGAGCTAAACCACAAGGGTTATACAGCGCTGCAGGGCAGGACAGGATGCAGGGAGAATGGATTGTAAGTGGAAGATGGATGATTAGTAGGGTATGGAGTGCAGCAGGACAGTGGATAGTGCAGGGATAGAGGGTAGCAAGAGATCAAGGTAGAAGGGACTGAGGGAGGTGCTACAGGTATAATTTTCAGAGTTTGTGTAGTAAGTCAGTTTCTGTCAAAAAGTCAACGAGAGAGTCAGGATTAAAGGAGGGTCCATCAGCAAGAAGGGAAGGTAAAGAAAGGGCCGCAGAGCGAAGACGCCGCTGGAGGTAAATTCTGCGTGCTCGTTGATAAAGTGGACAGTCCTACAGAATATGTATGTCGAACAGACACTGGAACCTGACAATGCTCACAGAGAGGGGCAGGGAGCCTCTCCATGAGATACCCGTGCGTAAGACGAGTGTGGCCAATGCGAAGACGGGAGAGTGTAGTCTCCCAACCTTGACATTGGTGACAAGTAGAAGGCCAGAAACCTATACTCGGTTTAATAGAATGAAGTTTGTTATTTAGCATGTCAGACCAGCGTTGTTGCCAACGGGTGCGAAGGTGGGTAGCAATGACCACAAAATAGTCAGTAAAAGGAACACCTCTATATGAAACTGGAAGGTCATGTACTGCTGACCGCGCAGCAGTGTCTGCCTGTTCATTGCCCTGTACGTCAACATGACCAGGGACCCAACAAAAAACAATATCTTTGTGCTTGCTAGAAATACGGCGTAACCAAAGTTGGATACGAAGAACTAGGGGGTGAGGTGTATCAATTTTACAGATAGCCTGTAAAGCACTAAGGGAGTCTGAAACGACTACAAATGGTGATACAGGCATAGATGCAATACGGATAAGTGCCACAAGAATGGCATACAATTCAGCCGTAAATATGCTAGCCGAGGGTAATAGATGCCCTCGTATGATGCTGTCCGGAAACACTGCTGTGAATCCGACGCCGTCAGACGACTTTGACGACACTGCTATGGCATGGGAATGAGAACGGAAGTGGTCTAGAAAAAAAGATCGACAAGCCGCCGTAGGTAGGCGGGCTTTCGCGCAAGGTAGAGGAATAGAACAGACATGGACAGCAGGAATTTCCCAAGGGGGTAGGGGGAAGGGAGATGTCACATGAACATATAGAGGTGGTAGCTGAAGGGAAGACAGGAGTGAATGTAGACAAAGAGAAAAGAGACGAAGTAAGCAGGAGCGACGAACAAATAAAGAGCGTCTACTAACATCTGTAACAATCCTATACATGGAAGGATTGCGGAGGTCATGAGAGCGAACATAATAGCGAATGCAATGTGCATCATGACGATTAGACAAGGATGGAATGTCCCCTTCTACATAGAGGCTCTCAACCGGGGAAGAACGAAATGCACCAAGGCATAAGCGTTGTGGAAACTTTTTTAGTCACTAAAAGTTCCACAGGGTAAGTGAGCCGTTAGGAGCCTTAAACATACCGTGGATCGGCCCTCGGAGTTTATAAACCCACACTCCCAACCAAAACAACTACACACTCCAGCTTTTGAAGGTGACTATTGTGTATATTTTAATTGATAGATTTATCCACCTAGGAACACCTAGGCAAGTTTGTACAGATAGAAACTAATAGTAGGATTATTAAGGCAACGTTAGGTATTAATACTGTAGCTCTAGCACCCTAATATGTTAGCTAGAGACAACTGGCAGCCCACACGAATCTAGGCAGTGTGGTGGTCAGAAATTGTGACCTACGTTCTTACCAGACCAGACTCCACACGGAGAAGACGTGCTGTGATACCACAGCATCCCCATGTGACCCAACATCTGTCCTGGGGCCACGGAGGAGATCCCGAAGTACTGTGGACATCTGCCTCCATCCAGACCCTGTTACAGTAAGACTAGGCTTTCTTTCTCTCAGTATCTGGCCAGTTTTCTGTGGGAAACGTTAGTGAGTTATCTGTGGGTCTTAGGCGGACGGACGACTTTGTGTTGGTATGTACCAGCGTCGTCTCTTAAGTTCAAGTCTGGAAGCTAGTGTTACTTACTGTATATATTGCTCAAGGGATACCCAAGTAACCAGGAAACTCTGAGGTGCAGGCAGGACACTAATTACACCATCCTTTGCAGACAAAGTTTCTCCACCGCACATGGTGTTAGGAGGGGTTATATAAGGAAGACCAGGATACATAGCCACCTGCTTCTTTCAAGTAAGTAAACTCCCTTCCAGTATTGTGTAGGCAGCGTGGGATTCCCCTTACTGCAATTAGATAGAAATTTGTACCATAGCCACTTGTAAGTCTGAGAGAAGTGTCTCAGAGTGTCGGTGTCAACAGTGCTTGCCCAGAGTGCAACTTACAAGGGGGCAATCCAAAACAAGTTTCTATAAGCGTAATCCCTGGTGATGGATGGGATTAAGGATGGAAAGAGTAGCAGGCGAGGCCGCCAAATATATCTGGTCACCATAATCGAGTTTTGATAAAATTAGGGCTGAATGTAGACGAAGGAGAGTTCTATGATCAGCCCCCACGAAAGACGTGCGAGGGTTTTTAGGAGGTTCAGCCAGCAATGACAAGTTGCCTTCAGAGAGGTAATGTGAGGTTTCCAGGACAATCGATGGTCAAACAGGAGGCCGAGAAACCTGACTGTATCACGTTCTGGGATACATGAGCCATATAGGTACAACGGATGATCAGAGACCACTGAACGTCTAGTAAACGTAATTTGAAGAGTTTTGCTACTAGAAAATTTAAACCCGTGAGTGGTGGCCCAATCAGAAAATCCGTTGACGGCATGCTGGAGGGAAACTGCAATGAGGTGACAGTCAGCACCCACACAAGCTATAGCAAAGTCATCCACATAAAGCGATGACCAAATGTTGGATGGGAGAACTGATGCCAGATTATTTATAGCAAGGAGAAATAGTGTTGTGCTCAGAACACATCCCTGGGGGACACCTTCAGCTTGGACAAAGTCCGGGGAAAGCTCATTACTAACCCGGACACGGAAATGTCTTTCAGTTAAGAAAGCCTTAAGGAAAAATGGTAGATTGCCTTGGAGGCCTAAGGAGTGGGCCTGGGTCAAGATATTATACTTCCAAGTTGTGTCAAAAGCCTTCTCAAGATCGAAAAGTATGGTGATAACCGAGTGGTTATTGGCAAAGGCATTACGAATATACTTATCCAAGCGCAGTAAGGAGTCAATGGCAGAACGGCCCTTACGAAAGCCATATTGACTAGTGGAGAGACTACTGTGCGTCTCTAAATACCACATCAAACGTCTATTAACTAGACGTTCCATCACCTTGCAAACTGCACTGGTAAGAGCGATGGGACGGTAGTGGGAGGTATCATGTCCGTAGTACCCGGTTTGCGAAAAGGGAGAACAATAGCAGACTTCCACAGTTGGGGAATAACTCCTTGCGACCATATAAGATTAAAGAGTCGTAAGAGGACAGTAAGAGCAGACTGATGTAAATGCTGTAGCATACGAATATGTATGCCATCTGGCCCAGCTGCCGATGATCGGCAAGCAGAGAGTGTTGCTTCCAGTTCTTGAAGGGTAAAAGGCACATTATAAGATTCTTCTCTGAGAGAAGAAAAATCTAAGGGCTTTAACTCGCTGGCAGACTTAGAAGAAAGGAACGAGGGGCATAGATGGAGCCCTTGAGAAATGCGGGCCAAATGATTACATATTTCAGTGGCAACGGCAAGAGGGTGTGCTATATCGACACTGGCAACCTGAAGAACAGGAGCCGGGTCGGGGGAGAATTTACCACTCAATTTCCGCACTTTCTTCCAGACTGCACTCATTCAGGAAGCCGAAGTAACCATAGAAATGTAATCTCGCCAGCAAGTGCGTTTAGCATCACATATGACATGGCGAGCAATTGCTCTCTTCTGCCTAAAATCAAGGAGTCTCTCTGTGGTTCTGTTATACCGATACCTGCCCCACGCAGTGCGTTTCAAACGTACTGCCTGCCGTACTGCCCGAGGACAAGCAGGAGACCACCAAGGCACGCACTTCTGAGAATGCTTGCCCGAGGTTTGTGGGATAGAATGTGAAGCTGCCGTGAAGACGGAGGACGAAAAGAGATGTAAAACTTCATCAATGGAGGACGAGGAAGGAACCTCATGAAAGGCAGTAAGTTGTGCGTAAAGGTCCCATTTCGCCTGGTCAAATTGTCAAATTGCCAGCGTGGGCTACGAGCAGGTGGAGAATACGAAGGGGACCTAAGGATGATTGGGAAATAATCGCTATCATGCAAGTCCGGGAGGACAGACCAGGTGAAGTCAAGGACAGTTGATGAAGAGCAGATGGAAAGATTGATGCAGGAGAAAGAATGAGTTTGGGGATCAAATTTTGTAGGAGTACCTGTATTTAAAACATGGAGGGGAAGAGAAGCAAGAAATGCCTCCAACTGAACACCACGGGAGTCACAGTGCGACCCTCCCCAAAAAAAATGGTGTGCGTTAAAATCGCCAAGTAATAGAAGGGGTGGCGGCAAGGAAGAAACCAGAAAATCAACATCTGGGATAGACAATGCTCACGAAGGGAAGAGATATAAAGAACAGAGTGTATACCACTTATTCAAGTGGATACGAGCTGCGGTGTAATGTAGAGAAGAATGAACATAGAGCTGACGGTATGGAATACCAGTGCGTATAAGAATAGCACTTTCGTTAAAGGATCCATCGGAAAAAGGATCCACTGAATATAACAAATCATAGCATGAAATGGGCCTGATAACAGAGGATTGCAATTTGGGTTCTTGCAAACAGACACCAACAGGGAAAAACTGGGAGAGCAACACCTGAAGCTCACCCCGGTTACCCCTGAGGCCTCGGATATTCCACTGCAAATAAGCCATGATTTATAGAGAGAAAGATAGAAGTCAAGGTTAGAGGTATCTATGGACTAGGGTTAGAAAAGTCCACGTGTGGAGTCAGCGGAAGACTTGTAATCAGACATGGTCCAGCCAGAACTTCCCTCCCAGCATCACCACCATGGTCCAGCCAGAACTTCCCTCCCAGCCTCACCACCATGGTCCAGCCAGAACTTCCCTCC
>WNWK01045801.1:0-14575 GCA_009830355.1 Cherax destructor | reverse complement strand
ACTTGAACCCATGCCCATACGTTCAAGTCCACCTGTTGCGTGATGTTCACATGCTTGTGACCAGAGATACTCAGGAGCACACATGTTGTGGGCAGGAAAAGAAAAGGAAAATGCTTAAGTTCACACACACACTCACACACACAAAACAGATGGGATTTTGATGAGCTGGAGAGAGGGGACAGAGGAGAAGCAGGAGATTGTATAATATGAACACTTCAGTCCGGAGGTCCAAAGGTGATAATTGCAGTGATGTATAACCCTCCACAGAACAGCAGGAGACCAAGGCAAGAGTATGATGAGAGTAATAGAGCGATGGTTGACACACTGGCCGAATTGGCCAGAAGGGCTCATGCGAGCAGGGCGAAGCTACTGATCATGGGCGACTTAAACCATAAGGAAATCGATTGGGAGAACTTAGAACCACATGGGGGCCAAGAAACATGGAGGGCTAAAATGATGGAGGTGGTATTGAAAATCTCATGTACCAACATGTAAAGGACAATACCAGAGAGAGGGGAGGACGAGCCAGCGAGACAGGACCTAGTATTCACCCTGAGTAGCGCAGATATTGAGGACATCACACATGAAAGCCACCTTGGGGCCAGTGATCATATGGTTCTAAGCTTCGACTACATAGTAGAGTTACAAGTGGAGAGGGAAGCAGGAAGGGCTGCACAAATGAAGCCAAACTACAAGAAAAGTGACTACGTGGGCATGAAGAACTTCCTGCACGGAGTTCAGTGGGACACAGAGCTGGCAGGGAAGTCGGTAAACGAGATGATGGAATATATGACAACAATTTGCACGGAAGCTGAGGAGAGGTTTATACCCAAGGGTAACAGGAAAAGCGAAAAAGCCAGGATGAGCCCATGGTTCACCCAAAGATGCAGGGAAGCCAAAACCAAGTGTGCCAGGGAATGGAAGAAGTATAGAAGGCAAAGGACCCAGGAGAATAAGGAGAGCAGTCGTAGAGCCAGAAATGAATATGCACAGGTAAGAAGGGAAGCCCAAAGACAATACGAAAATGACATAGCAGCGAAAGCAAAATCTGACCCAAAGCTGTTGTACAGCCACATCAGGAGGAGAACAACAGTCAAGGATCAGGTGATCAGGCTGAGGAAGGAAGGAGGGGAGTTCACAAGAAATGACCACGAAGTGTGTGAGGAGTTCAACATGAGATTCAAAGAGGTGTTCACAGAGGAAATAGAAGGGCCTCCAGAAAGGAGGAGAGGTAGGGTACACCACCAGGTGCTGGACACGATAAACACAACTGAGGAGGAAGTGAAGAGGCTACTAAGCGAGCTAGATACCTCAAAGGCGATGGGGCCGGACAACATTTCTCCATGGGTCCTGAGAGAGGGAGCAGAGGAGCTATGTGTACCCCTAACAACAATCTTCAACATGTCTATCGAAACAGGGCAACTACCAGAGGTATGGAAGACAGCAAATGTAGTTCCAATTTTTAAAAAAGGAGACAGAAACGAAGCACTAAACTACAGACCAGTGTCACTGACATGTATAGTATGCAAGGTCATGGAGAAGATTATTAGGAGAAGAGTGGTGGAGCACCTAGAAAGGAATGAGCTTATCAACGAAGGTCAACACGGTTTCAGGGACGGGAAATCCTGTGTCACAAACCTACTGGAGTTCTATGACAGGGTCACAGCGTGGCGAGGTGTCAGAGTGGGCGTCGGTGACGAGTGGGGTGCCACAGGGGTCAGTCCTAGGACCGGTGCTGTTTCTGGTGTTTGTGAACGACATGACGGAAGGAATAGACTCCAAAGTGTCCCTGTTTGCAGATGATGTGAAGTTGATGAGAAGAATTCAATCGGAAGAGGACCAGGCAGAACTACAAAGGGATCTGGATAGGCTGCAAGCCTGGTCCAGCAATTGGCTCCTTGAGTTCAACCCAACCAAGTGCAAAGTCATGAAGATTGGGGAAGGGCAAAGAAGACCGCAGACGGAGTACAGTCTAGGGGGCCAGAGACTACAAACTTCAATCAAGGAAAAAGATCTTGGGGTGAGTATAACACCAGGCACATCTCCTGAGGCGCACATCAACTAAATAACTGCTGCAGCATACGGGCGCCTAGCAAACCTAAGAACAGCATTCCGACATTTTAATAAAGAATCGTTCAGGACCCTGTACACTGTGTACGTTAGGCCCATACTAGAGTATGCAGCACCAGTTTGGAACCCACATTTATCCAAGCACGTAAAGAAACTAGAGAAAGTGCAAAGGTTTGCAACAAGACTAGTCCCGGAGCTAAGGGGTATGTCCTACGAGGAGAGGTTAAGGGAAATCGACCTGACGACACTGGAGGACAGGAGAGATAGAGGGGACATGATAACGACATATAAGATACTGAGAGGAATTGACAAGGTCGATAGAGACAGAATGTTCCAAAGATGGGACACAGCAACAAGGGGACACAGTTGGAAGTTGAAGACTCAGATGAATCACAGGGATGTTAGGAAGTATTTCTTCAGTCACAGAGTAGTCGGGAAGTGGAATAGCTTGGGAAGCGATGTAGTGGAGGCAGGTTCCATACACAGCTTTAAGAAGAGGTATGATAAAGCTCATGGCGCAGGGAGAGTGACCCAGTAGCGGCCAGTGAAGAGGCGGGGCCAGGAGCTATGTCTCGACCCCTGCAACCACAACTAGGTGAGTACAACTAGGTGAGTACACACACACACACACACACGTGGTTCGTCACCAATGAGGGATGTACCAAGTGCTATAGGGCATACACACAACTGAGGAGGAAGTGAAGCAGTTACTCAGTGACCTTGATACCTCAAAGGCGATTGGTCCGGACAATATCTCCCCGTGGGTTCTTCGGGAAGGAGCTGAGGTACTGAGTGTGCCACTTACCATAATATTCAACACATCCCTTGAAACTGGGCAGCTACCTCAGGTATGAAAGAAGGCCAACGTAGTCCCCATTTTCAAAAAAGGAGACAGAACAGAGGCACTAAACTATAGACCGGTGTCACTTACATGTATAGTGTGCAAAGTCCTGGAGAAAATCATCAGGAAAAGAATGGTGGAACACCTTGAGCTGAACAGGATAATAAACACAAGACAGCACGGATTCCGGGAAGGCAAATCCTGTGTAACAAACCTCCTAGAGTTCTATGATAAAGTAACAGAGGTAAGGCAGGAGAGAGAAGGGTGGGTTGATTGCATTTTCCTGGACTGCAGGAAGGCCTTCAACACAGTTCCTCACATGAGATTTGTAAAGAAGTTGGAAGAACAAGCAGGTATAACAGGAAGGGCACTGGAATGGATCAGGGAATACCTCAAAGGGAGGCAACAACGGGTCATGGTGCGTGGTGAGGTATCACAGTGGGCGCCTGTGACGAGCGGTGTACCGCAGGGGTCAGTCCTAGGACCAGTGTTATTCCTGGTATATGTAAATGACATGACGGACGGGATAGACTCAGAGTGTCTCTATTCGCGGATGATGTGAAAATAATGAGGAGAATGACATCGGAAGAGGACCAGGCTGGGCTGCAAACAGACCTGGACAAGCTCGACATCTGGTCTAGCAATTGGCTTCTTGAATTCAATCCTCCAAATGCAAAGTCATGAGGATCGAAGAAGGGCAAAAGAAGACCGCTGACAGAGTACAAGCTAGGCGGACAAAGGCTACAAACCTCGGCAAAGGAGAAAGACCTTGGAGTGAGTATAACGCCAAGCAGGTCTCCGGAGGCAGACAGCAAAGAGGCGAGGCCAGGAGCTGAGTCTCGACCCCTGCAACCACAATTAGGTGAGTACAATTAGGTGAGTACACGCACACACAAACACAAACACACACACGCACAAACACACACACACACACACACACACCTTGGGGTGAGTATAACGCCAAGCACGTCTCCGGAGGCACACATCAACCAGATAACTGCGGCAGCATATGGGCGACTGGCAAACCTAATATTAGCGTTCCGTTACCTTAACAAGGAATCGTTCAAGACACTGTATACCGTGTACGTCAGGCCCATACTAGAATATGCAGCACCAGTCTGGAACCCACACCTGGTCAAGCACGTAAAGAAACTAGAGAAAGTGCAAAGGTTTGCGACAAGGTTAGTTCCACAACTCAGGGGTCTGTCTTATGAAGAAAGATTGAGGGAAATAGGACTAACAACACTGGAGGAAAGAAGGGTCAGAGGAGACATGATAACGACATACAAAATACTGCGGGGAATTGACAAGGTAGATAGTGACAGGATGTTTCAGAGAGGGAACACAGAAACAAGGGGACACAACTGGAAGCTGAAGACTCAGATGAGTCAAAGGGATGTTAGGAAGCATTTCTTCAGCCACAGAGTAGTCAGGAAGTGGAATAGTCTAGAGAAAGATATAGTGGAGGCAGGAACCATACATAGTTTTAAGACAAGGTATGATAAAGCTCATGGAGCAGGGAGAGTAGAGACCCAGTAGCACACAGCGAAGAGGCGGGGCCAGGAGCTGAGTCTCGACCCCTGCAACCACAATTAGGTGAGTACAATTAGGTGAGTACACACACACACACACACACACACACACACACACACATTCACACACACACACACACACACACACACACACACACATTCACACACACACACACACACACACACACACACACACACACATAGTCGCATTACATACAGAACAAAGAAGCAAAAACTCATTCACGCACTCACGCACGCACGCACTCAAACATACACTACATGCCACGCATAAGGGTGTGTATGCTTGGTGTGCGAGACGATTCGCCAGTCAGTAAGATTACCACCCCAGTTCATAATAAAGTGTGGAAGACGTGAAGAATCCTCGCCAGTTCCTCGGGCTGAATAAATCTAGCGCAGACGCCCGAGGATGGCAACATATATACTGGAAACACTTGAGGCGAAGCAGCGTGAGACGATGATACAGGTGGAAGGAACCCACTAGTGGAAGTAAGACATGACAAAAGGTTAGGTGGTAGAATTCTCCAGAACCTACAAGTAGATGACTTAGTCACGAGTGCAACAGTTAGTCATCTTTAGTGTCTTGATTTTTTTTACACAGATAACTTTTACGGGCTATGAGCTGTTATCCTGTCTCAGCTAAAAAAGAGAGGATTCCACGCCCAGCCTTGGTTGTGTGCGGGTGAGCTGGTGGTGCTCCCTGGCGGCAGCTAGTGGCAACGTCATTTTCAAACAATGGCCGACGGTTACAGGAGACGAGTGAACACGGTCTGTGTTGACTTGGTCCAGGGAGCCATATATACGTCTAATGCAGAGGTTCTACTGCCTGCAATAATACGAGACACTTTTGGATTATCGCATGAGGAGATTTATGGCATATCATTAAACGGATCAAGGAGGATATTCATCAAATTAGCTTACACTGCAGCTTATCAACGAGTCGTCGATACATACCAGGAGAAAAAGTTAGTGGTACATCAAGGCCTAGAGGTATGTTTGAAAGATGTTTCTGCCACTTTTAAGTGGATTAAGGTGCATAATGTGCCCTTTGAATCGGACAACAGGATATTAAAGATGTATTTAAGAGTTATGGCATAATACATGCTGTAAACATAGGACGCTGGGCGCATGGGCATATGCTGGCGCTTTAGAGGGAACATACTCCATCAAAATTTCCTTGAGGAAACCTATTCCCTCTTATGTACTTATGGAGAATTTTCGCACACAGGTGTACGTCACATACCCAGGACAGGTGAGGACATGTCGACTGTGTGGTAAGCCGGGTCACTTGGCTGCTGAGTGTAGCCAAAGGAGGTGGATTGGCGTCGAGGTGGAGCAGAGCAGCGACAGAGAAACGAAGTAAGGAATGTAACGAAGGATGGAACAGAAGGAGGCATGGAGTGTGCGGCGATGCAGGGAGAAGAGAAGACATCATGGAGCGTGGAGGTGGACAGAGCGGAGATGGAGGAACAAAGGATAAGTGGGAGGAGCATGGAGGAGGAGGTGTTAGAAGGGGAAAAGATTGGGCCAGACACGGAAGAGGAAGGTATAACTGGTCAGGAGGCTGAGATTTTGAGGGATCTCAATGAGATTCTTGAAGGTGAAGAGCTGACATTGGAGGGGTCAACCAGTGAGGTGTGTGGCATTGGGGTTCTGGAGCAGAACCAGGAACAGGTGGGTGGAGGTGAGGCAGCAGGAGAGGGGTGTGGTAAAGCTGTGTTGGATGTCATACAGGTGGAGGTGGAGGTGCACAATGAGCAGGTAAATGAGGACCAGAGAGACAGGGGAGAATCTAGGAAGAGAACTGGTGAGGAGGCTGGTAATGATGTCCTCACACCAGCACAGAGACCTGGTAAGAAAATTTGGTCTGAAGTTGTAGTTGGACAACAGACAAGAGCTAGAGGTAGTGGGGGTGATAAGGGTAAAGGGGGGATGGGAGGTGACAGGAAGGGTGGGAGAGGAGGGGTCACAGGTATAACTTTGGAGAGAAAACAACCGAAACCAAGAGGGAAACCTCAACTGTTACCTTCCGGTGTTTAAGTATGAACGTGAATGGCCTTAAAAATGAGGCCAAGCACAAGTGGGTAGAAGTGACATTGATTAGGTACAGGGTAGATGTAGTGTTTTTTCAAGAGCACAATTATAGGTGGGTGGGATTTAAAGTTGAAAGGATATCAGTGTTTTGTGGGAGGTTCTGAGTTGTTCAAGGGGGGTGTGGTTGTGGGTATTAGGGACACGTGCCCATTTGTATTGCAGTCATGGGAAGAGGGAGGGGGGGGAGAGTGGTGAGGGTTGATGGTCAATGGGGGAAGGTCCAGGTTAGTTTTATTGGAGTGTATATGCCGGCGATTTCAAATAATAGGGTCAAGGAACAATTCGTGAGGGATGAATTAATTTATGCTTTCAGGGGTCTGCCGCAGGTGGTCATCATTGCGGAGACTGGAACAGCGTTATTAGGGTAAGGGAAGTGGAGCGAGAGGAACAGGTAGTGTTTTGAGGATCTTAGGGGAAGTTTTGGATGCGGTGGGGTTGTCGATGCGGTGGGGGGAAAGGGGGCAGCCTGTAGAATTCACTTTTTTAGGGGCAATTATGCAGCTAGATTGATAGGATTTATGTTTCCAGAGCGGTAGGGGTGGAGAAAGTGGAATGTTTGGATGTAGGTTTTTCAGATCACAAGGGTGTGTTGATGCAAGCGGGTTGGGAGGGGCTGTGAAGGTATACTGAGTTATTGGAAACTTAACGTGGCAATGTTTAATAGGGTAGAGGATGGTGGATTTTGAGGGATGGTGGGAGGGTCTGTGGAGGGGGAGGGGTGTAGTACATGCAGCAAGGTGGTGGAATGAGTGTGGGAAGAAGGGGATAAAGGAGTACTTTGAGAAGGTGGGAAGGGAGGATGCTCGTTATAGGTATGGTTATCAGAGGTATTTAGAGGGTTTATTGAGGGATAGTTATGGTGGGGAAAGCAGGGAAAGGCATGCAGAGAGTGTGGAGGGAGTAAGAAGGGCTCTGAAAGACATTCAGTATGAGAGGTTTCACGCTTTACGGGTACGAAGTGGGATGGAGGAGGTGTTAAGGGGGATAAGGCTGCGGTGGTGTTGAGGCAATTTCAGAAGCGTAGACAGGGTATGTTGCTGACATCTGTAGAGGTGGAAGAGGAGATGGGGGGTATGAGGTGGGAAGAGTGTTGCAAACGACAGAGGGGATGACTGGTTATGCGAGTGTTCGTTTGGTAGGAAGTTTGCAGAAGAGGAAAGGGATGAGAGGGCTTGTGTCCAATTATTAGGGGGAATTAATAGAAGGTTGAATGAGGATGATAGGAAGGCAATAGAGGGGGACATAACGGAAGAAGAAGTTTGGGAGGCGGTAAAAGGGTTAAGGGCTGGAAAATCGCCAGGTATAGATGGATTACCGGGGGAAGTATACATGCAATACTGGCAGGTGCTTCAATGACATGAGGGAGACAGGAGTAATGGAGAAGTCAGTTAGGACAGGAGTTGTAGTGTTAGTGCCTAAATGTAAAACACCAAAGGGGTTTAAAGACTATAGGACTATAGCGCTCATGTGTACTGACTATAAGATATTTGCAAAGATTTTGGCTAATAGAATCAAAAGAGGTTTAGGGAATATGTTGCACGAGGGACAATTTGGGATACCAGGGAGAAGTTTTAGGAACGGTCACAGTAGAATAAAAGAGTTTATTGAAGTAAATCAAGGGGGGGGAGTGTTGGGGCTGGATTGGCAGATGGCTTATGACAGGGTGAATAGAGGGGTGCTGTTAGATATCTTAGAAAGGATAGGTTTTGGAGAAGAAATTGTAGGATGGGTAAGAACTTTATATGCAGAGGCGTTGATGAGGATACAAATAAATGGGATGGTTGGGTGGGCGGTGAACATGGGAAGGGGACTGAGACAGGGATGTCCTCTGTCACAGATCCTCTTTGCTTGTTTCCAAGATCCATTTTATAGGGTAGTAGATGAGGGTTTAAGGGTAGAAGGGGACATAGGGGAGGATAGGGCAGGGATAGTAGGTTATGTAGATGACACTACGTTGTTAATAAAGACAGAGGAGAGTTTGAGATGGGTTAGAGGTTGGGTGGAGCTTTTTGGTCAGGCAACAGGAATGAGGGTTAATAGAAGTAAATCACACCTATTAGAGGTAGGTAGTTGGAGTGGGGGAACGTTGGGTTTAAGGGAGGGTTGGCAATGTGTAGAAGCTTTAAAAATCTGTGGGATAGTGTTTGTAGTGATGGCAGGTTAGCAAGAGAGAAGAATTCGGGGGAAGTGGTGGATTCAGCTTTGAAGCGAATGAGGGGCTGGGGAGTTGGGGACATAACGCTGTTGCAAAGGGTGGTGGTCATTAATGTTTTAATTTTTAGTAAATTGTGGTTTAGAGCGGCGGTTTATCCATTATTAGATGCTGATGTAGAAGGCTACAAAGGGAGTGCTTAGGTTTATTTGGGGAATGGTAGACATTGGTTGAGCAGGGAGGTGGTGGAGACAAGTGTTAAAAATGGAGGGATGGGTTTGATTCCGTTGAGGAGTAGGTTGAAAAGCGTGTTTGTAAAGCAGGAATTTATGATGAAGGGGGAGCTGAGGGGAAGAAGGGTGGGTTCAGTAATGGGTGAGGTTAGGAAGTGGTGGGGGGGTAGGGAGATAAGGGAGTGTGAGGCGGTGTTACGGGTACTTCTGGTTTTGAGGGATCCGGGAGTGTTAGAGTAAGCAGATTGGATAGGGCATGTGTGAGGGAGAAGATAGTACAGGGAGTGGAGGTGTATCCGTTGTATAATTGGAAGAGTATTTGGAGTTGGTTAAAAAAGGTGAAGGTGAGGCCTAGGGTGAGAGAAACAGGTTACAGATTCTTAAATGGGATACTGGCGGCGAAAGCTCAGTTGTTCGAGATGGGAGTCACAGGGGATGGGTCTTGCGATAGGTGTGGTGAATGGGAAACGGCGTTTCACGTGGTATATTTTTGTGAGGGAAGGGAGCGCGTGAGGATTTGGATTGGGGGTGTTGGGATTGATTGGGGGAGGTTTTCAGTGTTAAAGGCGCTTTGTTTGGACTTTGGGGTGTGTGGGGAGGAAGTGCATAGGGCTTTGGTTTATATAATGTTAGAGTTCATGTTTTTGTCATGGGGTATGAGGGTTCAGATAGTGAGGTTTTAATTCATGCTTTGGCTGGGGATTTATAGAACAAAATGTAGGAATAGGGAGGTTTATGGCAGAGCTTGGGTTTCTAAATTTCCGAAGCATATAGGGTTTTCACATTGCAACAGTTGTTAGGAGTGGTGAGGGGAGGGGTTTAGGGCTGGTTTCGAGTTTAAGGGTTTTGGTGTGGTTGTGGGGGGTTGTATTAAGGGTGGGGGGTGTTGCAGTTTGCACGTGTGGGGAGGTGGGGGTGGGGTTTAGGTTCAGGTTGTTTGAGGTGTGAGTGAGGTTGGTTGGGAGGGTAGGGTAAGGGGTTTCGTTTATCAGGTGGGGTTGGTTTTGGTTTCGGTTGTTAAGTGCTGTTCTCTCATTAAAGTGTATAAGTCTGTCTGGATCAAGAGGAAAAAATAAAAACATAAGGAAATTATGATAAAAGTGGGGTTGGTTCTTATGTAAGTTTTGGTGTTCTGCTCAGGAGGTGGTGAAATTATTGAGTGGGGCTTGACCCTTGAAAAAAAAAAAAAAAAAGGGTGACATTACAACGTTGGTGTGTAATGTCCTTTGAGACTTTAGGGTTAATTATTATTAGATTATTAGCTTGTGTTTATACCAGAATCACAAGCAGTTTGTAGTGTTTATCATGATAATGATTTATAGTTAAACATTTTGTGGCGTTATAAAGTTTGTTAAAGTCTGTTATGATGTTTTGGAAAAAACTTTATAGACAAGTTATAAATGTGTGTTAGGGTTTTGGTGGTGGTGATCATTTGGACTTAATGTAGGTTTTGTGTAGCGGGTTGGCAAGTGCCCGGTTTTTATTTTAAGTTTTGTATTATGTTACAGGATAGGCTTTCATTGTACACAGTTATATATATAAAAAAAAAAAAAATTTGTTTAGTAGAGGTTTCATCACGAGGAGTGATGGGAATGGAATTTGTCTGTGTCTTGTGTACTATTGCTTACCATGTATACGTCATTTTACTTGTAAAACTGTATTTGTTAAAAAAAAAAAAAATATATATTCCATGTTCAATGTTGAAGTTGTCCATGTTTATTTCATAGACATCTATGTAATATTTTGTGTCATATTATGTGTATTAGTTCGTATACCTTTGCATAAGTCGGTGAGTAACAATCGACTGGTTTTGGATGACATGTCCAGTAATTGTATGACATGTTTCTTTAATATATAATAATAATAAAAAAAAAAAAGATTTCTGTTAGGGGGGGGGTACAGTTACAGGGTAGTGGTGAATCATATTGTATGTAACTGTGTTTAGTTTAGGTTGTTGCGCGAGCTATGGTAATGTTTCTCGTCAATAACTGTGCATGAGTTAGGGTGTTGCAGGGTTTGTCCAAGTTTAAGTGTAGTTTTGTCTATTAATTTTGGGTATCAGTTCTGTTCATGAGTACTTATGTATAACTTTTGTTATACATTATGGTAATATTTTCGCTTATACATGTCAATGTTTTGTATATGTGCTGTTATTTTAAATAAAATATAAAAAAAAAAAAAAAATTACCAAGTCCAACCCTATCTATGGTATACTACCATCCCCAGGATGTAACTCACAGCTGTTGACTAACACCCAGGTACCTACTTATTGCTGAGTGAATAGGGGCAGTAAGTGTAAGGAAACATGCCCAATGATTCTACCCATGCCGGGATCGAACCAAGGATGCCCATTATGTAAGCATCAGTGGTAGCTGTCAAGCGGAAATTTGAAGTGATCAGTCCCTCGGCCTTGATAAGAGGTAATCAGGCCCTCGTTCTTGATAAGACGTGATCAGTCCCTGAACCTTCATTACGCTAAACCTGAATCACTAGGACAGACTCATATACTGTAGACAGGCGAATTGAAGCAGTTGGAGACGGCGTCATAGGTGGGCTTAGCTCACTAGTGGACTAGAATAACAGTGCACTGCTAGTATATAATTTTTTTTAATTAGAATAATACTTTCATTCTGTTAGCAAAATATTTGTAATAGAAAACTTGCTACTTTGTTTATGGTTTCAAATTGTTTACAAATTAGCACATATATATCTGTTAGAAATATGGTGAGCGAGAGTCGAACCAGCGTCCAATAGTCTTGTGATTATTATACCAACACAGTAACCATCTACTCTTCGTTAAGTGCCCAGGCATCTCTAACAACCGTACAAACAGCTTTATTAATCATTAGATCTAATATTTAATGCAGACACGTTAATGAAAATGTGACGTGCAACACCTGGGTATCTTTACTGACACACAGGTGTTACACATTGTCTTATCCGTCAGCCTGAGGGATCGGAGATCAAGCTGGAAGTAGGATCGAGTCCCCTACTATGATAGTAGAAGGTATTATATTGATTCTACTCGGTGTATATATTATATTAGTTTTAGATACTATTAATATACAGTACCATGATGGTTGCAGATACTAAATACATCCCACTCTCTGTGATGAGTAATTGGAAATTCAGTTGTACTGGAGTGAAACCCATGAATATTTAATATCACCATTGTCCTGCTGGAGTCCCCTAGCTCTGACTGAAGGATTTTAACACTGTGTGCGAGACTCAGCCAGTGTGATGGAATATAACAGACAAACATTCCTAGATTTTTAGTTTAAGGTCTTTCAAATTGAGGTGCAGCATGTTGCTGATGTAACCGATTTTGCTAACTACTAGTACGGTACTCGTTAATGTTTAAGACATCGTGAAACACATGCAGTCTACCACTGGTAGGCGTCCTCTGGTTGATAGGTGACACCAGGGTGACCCAACTCACCCAGAACGTTTGTTAATTAGAAAATGGTGTAAATGTTTTACGCTACGATGCTGATATCATTGAACATAACCACTCAAGTTAATGAACAAGTGAACACGAAGACTCCAGTTTGGAAACAAATGACGATGACTCAAGTTAGCGAACAAGTGTTTACAACGACTCATGTTAGTGAACAAGTGTACATGACACTAGAGTTAGTGAACAAGTACACAACACTAGAATTAGTGAACAAGTGTCTTAACGAGTTTCTTACAGTACTATCTACTGTATGTACAATGTTTAGCTCTAAAACCAAAGTTTCTCACAACAAGTGCAATAAAACTACAAATATGGAAGTGAATATAACAGTGAAGAAGATACATAAGTTGAAGAACAAGTTTGTTCTGGGATAACATTTCACTCAAGAGCTTTATCAAGGCCAGACTATGACCAGACAGAGCTCTACACACAGCAAAATTTTGTCTCAATAAAAGCTATTTCAATAACTTGTGTTTTTCTCCTAACCACTGACCACTCTGTAGCTGGAGATAAACAGGAAATATATTTCCAGCACTATCTCTGCGTGCAGGTCTGCTCTGAAGTGCTCTTATTCTACCTCAGAGTTGACGCTTACGCAAGCCTGAAATAAATGGATTAACTTGTCCAATTTAGATCGTTTAGAGTTAATTGCCAAATTAGCGAACGTGAATACGCGCAACCTAAAGTACATACCACAAGACACTGTCTACTAATGTACTACAAAGCGCAAACAACTAACTTCATATCACAAACTGCGTCCGTGGTCCATTACAGACAACTGTGTAAGATAAGGAGTTTCAGGTTATCAGTCCCTCTGCCTCTAATCGATGTGTTTAGTCCATGGACTGAACAAATCGATTCAGGTTAAGGGACTGATTACCTCAAACTTCTCATCTTCCACCGTTCTCTATATTGGACTGAAGAAGCCTCTGGCTGGCGAAACGTTTCCAGAATAAAAGATTCACAAATGTTGCCCAGTGTCTCAATTATAAAGGTGGTTTACGTTTATACTTGACAAGATATCTGGCGTAGTGAGAATATAAGAATGGGCGAACACTGCAGCAGGCCTACTGGCCCATCTAGGTAGGTCTTTTTTACTAGACAGATCCTGGTAGGCTTCTAGAATTTACAAGAAGCTTAGACATTGAACAATAGGTAATGTTAGCTAAGAATCATGAGGTGCTATATCAGGTACTGTCTTTCTCAACCAACTTTACATTGGTAGGTCTTTTTTACTAGGCAGGTCCTGGTAGGATTCAAGGATTTACAAAGAGTTTAGGCACCCCACAATAGATAGTGTTAGCTAAGAATCATGAGGTGCTATATCAGGTACTGTCTTTCTCAACCAACTTTACATTGGTAGGTGGAGTCCGGTTTCACTTGAACTCTTCATTCATTGTTCATCTCTAATTTCACTTCAACTTTGTGGTTCAAGTTCAAGGCTCCATGGATTATGGCTCCTAAGTGCTCTTCGTGGGATAGTCCTACGTCTCTGTCATCTAGGAGGAGCCCAACTATGGCATGAAAGGTTAGTAGTAGCGGTAATAGTAATAATAATAATAATAATAATAATAATAATAATAATAATAATAATAATAATAATAATAATAATAATTATAATAATAATAATAATAATAATACTAATAATAATAATAATAATAATAATAATAATAATAATAATAATAATAATAATAACAATAATATTAATAATAATAATAATAATAAGTATAATAATAATAATAATAATAATAATAATAATAATAATAATAATAATAATAATAATAATAATAATAATAATATTAATAATAATAATAATAATAATGATAAAATAGACATATGTGCAACACTTGGGTATCTTTAATGAGGAAACGTTTCGTCACATAGTAGCTTCATCAGTCCATACAAAGGAGAATGGTGAAGAACAGGATGAGTTTGAGGTAATCAGTCCTTCAGCCTTGAGTCGACGTTATCAGTCCATCAATCTTGAAAAGAATTCAGCACAAGTGCGACGAAGTGGCCTATATATTGTAGGCAGGTGAGGTGCAGCAGTCGTAGGTGGTGTCACATTTGACAAATCCAAATATGGAAGTAGGTCATGCCTGAAGGTTAGGAAAATAAAGAATTCCCTGTATTAATATCCCAAGATGTTGCTGTGTTTGACAGGAATGTAGATGAATG
>WNWK01045800.1:0-14575 GCA_009830355.1 Cherax destructor | reverse complement strand
GTTTTACTTTTCCCCACCCTGTTTCCCCTCCAGTGTTGTTAGTGTGTGTGTGTGTGTGTGTGTGTGTGTGTGTGTTTTTTTATCCCGAATGGGAAAATTGGTAAATTAGAAAGAACTCATTTAAAATTAAATCTGGTTAGAAAAATAATTTCCTGCATGAAGCAACATATAACAATCATTTTTTTGTTAACAGCCGATGTCCAGCAGCCCACTGACACCCCGGGTGCCGTTCCATTCCCCAAGGGCTGTAGATTAATAATTTGGGGATACCGTTTCCCTAAAGGAGATATACTAGCATTTCATTATCATCTGAAATGCGTAGAGGTACTCATTTGGGTTTTGGGGCGTGAATCCCACGAATTACGCCCTTGAATCGGACACCCCTAATCGTCTTCTGTCTGCCTATGGACTGCAGTTCATTATGGCATTACAAAAATTTTTGCTTCCCTTGCTCTTGTAACGTGAGCGTAGAATTGACAGCGTCATTAAGGCTGATGTTGGTGATTTGACTGAAGGCTTGAGGTTCGGAAATGTTGCACGAATGTTCGTCACTATTTCCCGGGAATGTTCGTTGCAATCACTCGCAATACCGGTTGCACGCATCATTCAGTACCATCATTTGTTCATTTTTTTTGTGGTATTATTCAAGTAGGGAGAACACGGAGATGCAAAAACACTACATAATTAGTTCTACGAAAATTTTCCCTGACCCCAAAAGGAACTAGTCTTACTTTTTATTTTCCCGAGATTGTCAGAATGAACGTGAGTAAAGAACCCGCTGGTCACTACTGTCCCTTTGTTTTTAAAAATAAGGGGGAAGCCCCCGACACACACGTCTCGCATTCCTTGAAGCAATCTGATGGCCGCCCCCCTCGTCGCCCTCCTGCCATCGTCCCCACAGAGGAATGCTGAACTCATCTTTATATCTTTTCCTTCCACACATTGCAACAGTATTCAATAAAAGAAGGTAGGTTTCTTGTTTTCTAGCTATAGACTAAATTCCCAATAGTCCCAAATTGTAGATAAAGTGGGGGAGGTTTTCCCCAATTTTCTTGCTAAAGAAAAGAGTAATTTCTTTTTTTTTAACCATTGTGTATTGATCAGAATCAGCAAAGGGGAGGAAGGCGGGCCCAAGATGCTATTAAATATGTGTGTTTAATGTGTTTGCGGGGGGAAGAAATTTCCCAGCCCCCTTTCCCGGGGGGCTGTCCTCAGAGGGCTGAGGGGGCTGAGAACCCTTTTAAAGGGGAATTTTGTCCACACTGGGGGGGAAGGAAAGTTGACCATAGGTGAACTATTCATCTCAACATTATTTTGAATTTCTCCCCCGCCACCACTGCTGATTGTCTTTTTTCAACTTTAGCTTTGGGGTTTTGGAGAATAACTACTTTCGTTTCAACACTGTGTAATTCTAACGGCATAGTTTTCTATTGTCCATTATTCACTACACTTTTGCTCAAAACTTCAACTGTCCTGATGATTCCATTTGATCAGGATATATGGTCTCTTTTTTTCCAAGAGACCGGGGACCTTGGACCCCCTTGTCAATAATCACTATGTCACCAGGTCTTAAGGCCCAGATTTCAAAAAACCCAGCTCCATAGAAGTGTTCTCTGGAAATTTTAATTCTGAAATTAACAGTCTTGTACACGCCTTTCTGACTGCAAACTTTCTGAATAGTTTGATGGTCAGCAGACATGTCAGTGGCTATTTTGACGTACTGCTCTAGTCGTAGCACAGGTGAACAAACAGATGTACCCCTTGATAATTTTGTAAAATTTTTAGTTAAAATTATTGGTCCAGTGTAATCTATACCTGTCACCTCAAATGGAGGAATAACATACAGCTCGGGGGGATATGGAGGTGGCCCAGGATACTGACATACTCATATCGTAGTGACGACAAGTAATAAAATCCCTTATTTTTTTTTTCACACTTTGTCGACCTTGAGGTATCCAGTAGGATTTGTATGTGACAGTGTGTCAGCTACCCCATCATGTAACACGTTACTGTGGGCATTTTTAAAACGTCTTGTTAGCCAATGTTTTTTTGGGATAAATATTAGATGTTTGTTCTTTAGGTAGTGAAGAATTATGAATTCTTCCTCGACATCTTATAATCTTTCTGAGTCGAGATAAAGACCTAAAAAATTTAATCATACTTTTCTTGGGATTTATTCTGTTTTTCCCAGAAATTTGTATTTTGTAGAAAGACATCTTTCTGATTAGTTTCACCCATTTTTAAAGGGGGAAAAATTTAAATTGGTTTGTCTGTTTAATGAATTTGAAGACAAATAATCTTAAAGAGTTTCCCCAAAGATGGATTTAGATCCATAAATGTTTTTTATGTGTTGCTGTATTTAAGCATATTATTTCTGTTGTGTTCAAGCAGACTGTTTCTTCTGGCATAATTGCTTTTGCGTGGCCAGTTATTTTCATTGAAGCCGTTAGGTCCGTGGAGCCATAATTTATTATCCACAAAATTCTTAGTGGGACACCACGACAACATGTCAGCTGGGTTCTCTTGTGTAGAGACGTGGAGAAAGACATAGTCTCTCCTTTTCTTTTTTTCTGCTACTCTATTCTGTACATAGACCAACTTACTCTTTTTTTTCTTAACCACTGGAGAACTGCTTCATTGTCACTCCAGATCACAGTTTTTCAATAGTGAGATGATCAAGTACTTTGTTGAGATAGACAGCTAATTTTGTACCTAATAGAGTGCTGCTTTCCAATTTTGGTACTGTTCTGACCTTCAAGGGTGCAACCCTGGCCTTTGAAGTAATTAAAGTACTTCCCTTTAGCGTTACTCATGTGTACAGCCCATAACCTCTGGTTAACACGAACACATGTAATGTGTACTTGTTTCCCCCTTTACCTATTTGTCTGGGAAATTTAATTTGATGAAGTTGTTTAAACTCCTTGGATATTTCATCCCATTCTTTACCCATTTCTTGAGGCAAATTTCATCCCAACCTATTTTGAGCTTCCATGATCTTACAAGCATTTTTCCTTTTTTGGTAAGGGAGACGAGTCCTAGAGGATCAAAACATTTGGGTACCTCTGACAGTAAACTACGTTTAGTAAGGGACTGCAAGTTTTATTTTTATCCTTTTTAGACTCGGGCTTCCTGTGTGTTCCAATTTCAAGCATGTTGTTGCATTCAGGAATTTCAGCTTCAGGGGAAAACTTTTTACTAAGTTCCCCAATTGAGTTAAATTAGTATTCCCATCCTTAGAGGTATTTGCTTTTTTTATCTCCCCGAGCACAACAACACTGCCCTTGTTAGCACAACAACATGTCTTCTTGTTAGCACAACAACACTGTCTCCTTGTTACACAAAACACTGTCCCTTGTTTGCACAACAACACTGTCTCCGTTAGCACAACAACACTGTCCCTTGTTAGCACAACAACACTGTCTCCTTGTTAGCACAACAACACTGTCTCCTTGTTAGCACAACAACACTGTCTCTTGTTAGCACAACAACACTGTCTCCTTGTTAGCACAACAACACTGTCCTTGTTAGCACAACAACACTGTCTTCTTGTTAGCCCAACAACACTGTCTCTTGTTAGCACAACAAACACTGTCTCCTTGTTAGCACAACAACACTGTCTCCTTGTTAGCACAACAACACTGTCTCCTTGTTAGCACAACAACACTGTCTCTTGTTAGCACAACAACACTGTCTCCTTGTTAGCACAACAACACTGTCTTCTTGTTAGCACAACAACACTGTCTCTTGTTAGCACAACAACACTGTCTCCTTGTTAGCACAACAACACTGTCTCCTTGTTAGCACAACAACACTGTCTCTTGTTAGCACAACAACACTGTCTCCTTGTTAGCACAACAACACTGTCTCCTTGTTAGCACAACAACACTGTCTCCTTGTTAGCACAACAACACTGTCTCCTTGTTAGCACAACAACACTGTCTACTTGTTAGCACAACAACACTGTCTACTTGTTAGCACAACAACACTGTCTCCTTGTTAGCACAACAACAATGTCTTCTTGTTAGCCAACAACACTGTCTCTTGTTAGCACAACAACACTGTCTCCTTGTTAGCACAACAACACTGTCTCCTTGTTAGCACAACAACACTGTCTCTTGTTAGCACAACAACACTGTCTCCTTGTTAGCACAACAACACTGTCTCTTGTTAGCAAACACTGTCTGTAACAACAACCTGTCTCTTGTTAGCACAACAACACTGTCTCCTTGTTAGCACAACAACACTGTCTCCTTGTTAGCACAACAACACTGTCTCCTTGTTAGCACAACAACACTGTCTCCTTTGCACAATGTCTTTTTAGCACAACAACACTGTCTCCTTGTTAGCACAACAACACTGTCTTCTTGTTAGCACAACAACACTGTCTCCTTGTTGATGCTACAACAACACTGTCTTCTTGTTAGCACAACAACACTGTCTCCTTGTTAGCACAACAACACTGTCTTCTTGTTAGCACAACAACACTGTCTCCTTGTTAGCACAACAACACTGTCTCCTTGTTAGCACAACAACACTGTCTACTTGTTAGCACAACAACACTGTCTCCTTGTTAGCACAACAACACTGTCTCCTTGTTAGCACAACAACACTGTCTCCTTGTTAGCACAACAACACTGTCTCCTTGTTAGCACAACAACACTGTCTACTTGTTAGCACAACAACACTGTCTTCTTGTTAGCACAACAACACTGTCTTCTTGTTAGCACAACAACACTGTCTTCATGTTAGCACAACAACACTGTCTCCTTGTTAGCACAACAACACTGTCTCCTTGTTAGCACAACAACTCTGTCTCCTTGTTAGCACAACAACACTGTCTTCTTGTTAGCACAACAACACTGTCTTCTTGTTAGCACAACAACACTGTCTTCTTGTTAGCACAACAACACTGTCTTCTTGTTAGCACAACAACACTGTCTCCATGTTAGCACAACAACACTGTCTCCTTGTTAGCACAACAACACTGTCTTCTTGTTAGCACAACAACACTGTCTCCATGTTAGCACAACAACACTGTCTTCTTGTTAGCACAACAACACTGTCTCCTTGTTAGCACAACAACACTGTCTTCTTGTTAGCACAACAACTCTGTCTCCTTGTTAGCACAACAACACTGTCTTCTTGTTAGCACAACAACACTGTCTACTCCACCCCTACAGGTTTACCTCTCCACTCTCAGTGTTTTCTACATAATACCTCTCAAAGAAGGTTCCTTGACGCTGGTAAGGGACTCTTGAACTAGGGAATTGGGTCAGTGCTCCGGGTCCCTGGATTAAGCTGAATACCTTCCACATCCCCCTCACAGCCGCAGCATAATCCTACTGGTTTAGTGCTCCCCCCTTGATTATAATAATAAATAATTTCTACATAATAAGTGACTTGTTTGGGAGTCTTACCTGTTCAAATATCCTGTCTAATGTGCCACCTGTGACTTACCTGTTCAAATGTTCTGTCTAATGTGCCACCTGTAACACCTGTTCAAATGTCCTGTCTAATGTGCCACCTGTAACTTACCTGTTCAAATGTCCTGTCTAATGTGCCACCTGTGACTTACCTGTTCAAATGTTCTGTCTAATGTGCCACCTGTAACACCTGTTCAAATATCCTGTCTAATGTGCCACCTGTGACTTACCTGTTCAAATGTCCTGTCTAATGTGCCACCTGTGACTTACCTGTTCAAATGTTCTGTCTAATGTGCCACCTGTAACACCTGTTCAAATGTCCTGTCTAATGTGCCACCTGTAACTTACCTGTTCAAATGTCCTGTCTAATGTGCCACCTGTGACTTACCTGTTCAAATGTTCTGTCTAATGTGCCACCTGTAACACCGGTTCAAATGTCCTGTCTAATGTGCCACCTGTGACTACCTGTTCAAATGTTCTGTCTAATGTGCCACCTGTAACACCTGTTCAAATGTCCTGTCTAATGTGCCACCTGTGACTTACCTGTTCAAATGTCCTGTCTAATGTGCCACCTGTGACTTACCTGTTCAAATGTTCTGTCTAATGTGCCACCTATAACACCTGTTCAAATGTCCTGTCTAATGTGCCACCTGTAACTTACCTGTTCAAATGTCCTGTCTAATGTGCCACCTGTGACTTACCTGTTCAAATGTCCTGTCTAATGTGCCACCTGTGACTTACCTGTTCAAATGTTCTGTCTAATGTGCCACCTATAACACCTGTTCAAATGTCCTGTCTAATGTGCCACCTGTAACACCTGTTCAAACGTCCTGTCTAATGTGCCACCTGTGACTTACCTGTTTAAACGTCCAGTCTAATGTGCCACCTGTGACTTACCTGTCCACCTGCACTGTGCTTGGCCTACCAGAGATCGTTACTAAGGAGAAAGCGTCCACGTTGCCATGGAGACGAGGCTCGGTTGTAATCAAACAATTTCATCTATACGTAGCATGACGGTGACTGGAATATATTTATTTTATGCATAGTTTGTCATTTTCTGAGACTAAATTTCGTTTATAGCTTTGTGGTTTGCTATAATTCGTAATTTTTATAAAAAGTTAAAAATCTGCTATATCTTACCTATCCTACGTTGTTAGTGGACATATGTGCACTTGGATATATATATATATATATATATATATATATATATATATATATATATATATATATATATATATATATATATATATATATTATTGTAACCACGAACGAGTGGTATTGATCAATAACTACACTGCACTAGCCAGGGGTCGAACCCACGATGCTTTGGCCAGCCTCATGGTAAGCGAAAACACATGATGCTCTAGTCCACTGAACCACACAATCCTATTGCAGTGTAGTGATTGATCAATACCACACGTTCGTGGTTACAATAATATAATATACTGCTTGTTGAGGTAGTACACCAAACAGGAGGAGAATGAAATTAGCTTAGAGGCGTCCACACCACCGTATGTCCTTGGGTAGCGAGTAAAACATTCAGTTCTACTGGATGCGCTACTCTTAAGGATTGTGTGGTTAAGTGGTCTAAGGCGTTATGTGTTTTCGCTCACCATGAGGCGGGCCAAAGCAGCATGGGTTCGACACCTAGCTAGTGCAGTGTAGTTATTGATATATATATATATATATATATATATATATATATATATATATATATATATATATATATATATATATATATATATATATATATATATATATATATATATATATATACTATATGAAGGTAGTAGGTTGGTAGACAGCAACCACCCAGGGAGGTACTACCGTCCTGCCAGGTGACTGTGAAACAGAAACCTGAAACTGTTTTACATGATGGTAGGATTGCTGGTGTCTTTTTCTGTCTCATAAACATGCTGGATAACAGGTATATCTAGCTACTTCTACTTACACTTAGGTCACACTACACAGGCATGCACATGCATATATATACACACACACATCTAGGTTTTTCTTCTTTTTCTTAATAGTTCTTGTTCTTCTTTATTTCCTCTATTGTCCATGAAAAGTGGAAAGAATCTTTCCTCTGTAAGCCATGCGTGTCGTATGAGGCAACTAAAATGCGGGGAGCAATGGGCTAGTAACCCCTTCTCCTGTACACATTTACTAAAAAAGAGAAGAAAAACTTTATAAAACTGGGTTGCTTGAAAGTGCGTGGATGTAGTGCAGATGAAAAGAAAGAGATGATTGCTAATGTTATGAATGAAAAGAAGTTGGATGTCCTGTCCTGGAGGTAGGCGAGTTTCAGTGGGGAGAAATAAATGGGATTATGTCAGGAGTATCTGAGAGAGTTAGAGCTAAGGAAGAAGTAGCAATAATGTTGAAGGATCAGTTATGGAAGGAGAAGAGGGAATATAAATGTGTAAATTCAAGGATTATGTGGATTAAAATAAGGGTCGGATGCGAAAAGTGGGTCATAATAAGCGTGTATGCACCTGGAGAAGAGAGGAGTGTAGAGGAGAGAGAGATTTTGGGAGATGTTAAGCGAATGTATAGGAACTTTTGAACCAAGTGAGAGAGTAATTGTGGTAGGGGACCTAAATGCTAAAGTGGGAGAAACATGCAGAGAGGGTGTAGTAGGTAAGTTTGGGGTGCCAGGTGTAAATGATAATGGGAGCCCTTTGATTGAACTTTGTATAGAAAGGGGTTTAGTTATAGGTAATACATATTTTAAGAAGAAAAGGATAAATAAGTATACAAGATATGATGTAGGGCGTAATGACAATAGTTTGTTGGACTATGTATTGGTAGATAAAAGAATGTTGAGTAGACTTAAGGATGTACATGTTTATAGAGAGGCCATAGCTATATATATGCTCACTTTTTAGTTGTAGCTACAGTGGGAGTAAAAGGTAGATGGGATACAAGGAAAATAGAAGCAGTAAGTAAGAGAGAGGTGAAGGTTTATAAACTAAAAGAGGAGCCAGTTAGGGTAAGATATAAACAACTATTGGAGGATAGATGGGCTAGTGAGAGTGTAGGCAATGGAGTCGAAGATGTATGGAGTAGGTTTAAGAATGTAGTGTTAGAGTGCTCAGCAGAAGTTTGTGGTTACAGGAAAGTGGGTGCGGGAGGGAAGAAGAGCGATAAGTGGAATGAATGATGTAAAGAGGAGAAAAAGTTAGCATATGAGAGGTTTTTACAACGTAGAAGTGATGCAAGGAGGGAGGAGTATATGGAGAGAAAAAGAAAGGTTAAGAGAGTGGTGAAGCAATTTAGAAAGAGAGAAAGTGAGAGGGTGGGTGAGATATCAAAAAATTTTGTTGAAAATAAGAAAAAGTTTTGGAGTGAGATTAATAAGTTGAGAAGCCTAGGAAACGAATGGATTTGACAGTTAAAAATAGGAGAAGACAGTTATTAAATGGAGAGTTAGAGGTATCGGGAAGATGGAGGGAATATTTTAAAGAATTGTTAAATGTTGATGAAGATAGGGAAGCTAGGAGGAGTGAGGAAGATCCAGTTGTGAGTGTGGGGAAAGTGTGTGAGGCAGTGGGTAGAAGGAAAGGAGGTAAGGCACCTGGGATTGATTGGATAAAGATAGAAATATTAAATGCAGGTAGAGATATAGTTTTGGAGTGGTTGGTGCTATTATTTAATAAATGTATGGAAGAGGGTAAGGTACCTAGGGATTGGCAGAGAGTGCAAAATTATAGGGGAATAAGTCTGTTGAGTATACCTGCTAAAGTGTATAGTAGAGTTATTATAGAAAGAATTAAGAGTAAGACGGAGAGCAGGATAGCAGATGAACAAGGAGGCTTTAGGAAAGGTAGGGGAGGGTGTAGACCAAGTGTTCCCAGTGAAACATATAGGTGAAGAGTATTTAGATAAGGGTAAAGAGGTTTTGTGGCATTTATGGATTTGGAAAAGGCGTATGATAATGTGATAGGGAGCAATGTGGCAGATGTTGCAGGTGTATGGAATAGGAGGTAGGTTACTGAAAGCAGTGAAGAGTTTTATGATGATAGTGAGGCTCAGGTTAGAGTGTGTAGGAGGGAGGGATTATTTCCCAGTAAAAGTAGGCCTTAGACAAGGATGTGTGATATCACCGTGGTTGTTCAATATATTTATAGATGGGGTTGTAAGAGAAGTGAATGTGAGGGTCTTGGCAAGAGGTGTGGGGTTAAAAGATAAAGAATCAAATACAAAGTGGGAGTTGTCACAGTTGCTTTTTTTCTGATGACACTGTGCTTTTGGGAGATTCTGAAGAGAAATTACAGAGGTTGGTGGATGAATTTGGTAGGGTATGTAAAAGAAGAAAATTGAAAGTGAATATAAGAAAGAGTAAGGTGATGAGGATAACAAAAGATTAGGTGACGAAAGATTGGATATCAGATTGGAGGGAGAGAGTATGGAGGAGGTAAATGTATTAAGATATTTAGGAGTGGACATGTCAGCAGATGGGTCTATGAAGGATGAGGTGAATCATAGAATTGATGAGGGAAAAAGGGTGAGTGGTGCACTTCTTAGTCTGTGGAGACAAAGAACTTTGTCCATGGAAATAAAGAGGTAAATGTTTGAGAGTATAGTTATACCAACACTCTTATATGGGTGTGAAGCATGGGTGATGAATGTTGCAACGAGGAGAAGGCTGGAGGCAGTGGAGATGTCATGTCTGAGGTCAATGTGTGGTGTGAATATAATGCAGAGAATTCGGAGTTTGGAAATTAGGAGGAGGTGGGATTACCAAAACTATTATCCAGTGAGCTGAGGAGGGTTGTTGAGGTGGTTTGGACATGTAGAAAAATGGAACGAAACAGAATTACTTCGAGAGTGTATAAATCTGTAGTGGAGGGAAGGCGGGGTAGGGGTCGCCCTAGGAAGGTTGGAGGGAGGGGTAAGGAGGTTTTGTGTGCGAGGGCTTGATTTCCAGCAAGCATGCGTGAGCGTATTTGATAGGAGTGAATGGAGACAAATGGTTTTTATTACTTGACGTGCTGTTGTAGTGTGAGCAAAGTAACATTTATGAAGGAATTCAGGAAACCGGCAGGCCAGACTTGAGTCCTGGAGATGGGAAGTACAGTGTCTGCACTCTGAAGGAGGGGTGTTAATGTTGCAGTTTTATAACTGTAGTGTAAAGCACCCCTCTGGCAAGACAGTGATGGAGTGAATAATGATGAAAGTTTTCTTTTCGGGCCACCCTGCCTTGGTGGGAATTGGCCGATGTGTTAATAAAAATAAAAAATATATATATATGACTATTTTGTTCTCCTACCACGCCCTATATTCTACATTCTATGTGAACTTTATTTATAGACAGAATACATTAACAAAAAAATGGCTAGTAGAACAGCATAAATAACATCTCAGAGCCTACATCTCAAATACTTCATCCAGCTCCCCGGTGGTGGGTCGTGTTCCCAGAATGCTGAAGGCTTTTTCCCCTCTGGAAGGCACCAATGAGTCTCTGAAATTGGAAGCGGGGCCGCTCTGTTGTCCTCAGTTTCTGTGATGAGTTTTTCACCCAACACTTTGAGGAATTATAGAGCACACCTGCCCCATGCTCCAAGGGTCTCTGACCCTACTGGGATGAGTAATAGCAAAATGTCAGCCCTCCATATTTGTGGTTCATCTGGGTCTTCCTTCAAGGGTAGCATAGGGACTCAGACCATCCAGACTGGTGTTGCCCTTCGACTTGCGCCCCTATTCTCACCGAACTCAGGTGTAATTGTGGCAGTAAAGCAGCAGACCGATTCGGGTACCATAGTCTTGTGTGCCGTAAATCCGAGGGAAAGATTGTAAGACATGAAGAGGTTAATAACATTATCAAGAGGAGCCTCATAACAGCCTGATGCCCAGCAGTAAGGGAGCCACCCCAACTATGCAGATATGATGGCAGCCAAAAGCGCCCAGATGGTATCACCCTTCAAGCCTGTACAGACGGCAAGCAGGTGGTGTGGGACTCACATGTGCATCTACCTTGGCTGATATCTGTCTCCAATACACCAGGGAGGAAGGAGGGGCAGCTACCAGCTTCAGGGAGTCCCAAAAATCTAGAAAATATGGAGAAAATTAACCATCATTATATGTTTGTTCCCATAGGCGAAGAGACCCTGGCTCATGGAGAGAAGTGCATCTAAGTTCCTTAAGGAGCTGGGCAAATTACTAATTAGGGTAACTAGGGATCCCAGGGCACCTAGTTTTCTATTCCAGCGACTCAGCGCCACTGTTCAGAGGGGTAATGCATGCTGTATTTTGGGTACACGCCCCAGTTCTGAAGAGCTGGATTAGACTGTACCTGGGTGCACTGTACCTGGATGCACTGTATCTGGGTGTACTGTACATGAATGCACTGTACCTGGGTGCACTGTACCTGGGTGCACTGTACCTGGTGCACTGTACATGGGTGCCCTGAAACTGGGTGCACTGTACCTGGGAGCACTGTACCTGTGTGCACTGTACCTGGGTGCACTGTATCTGGGTGCAATGTACATGAGTGCACTGTACCTGGGTGCACTGTGCCTGGGTGCATTTTACCTGGGATCACTGTACCTGGGTTCATTGTACCTGGGAGCACTGTACCTGGGTGCACTGTACCAAGGTGCACTGTACCTGGGAGCACTGTACCTGGGTGCACGCTTGGTGCACTGACCTGGGTGCACTGAACCTGGGTGCACTGTACCTGGGAGCACTGTACCTGGGTGCACTATTCCAAGGTGCACCATTCCAGGGTGCTCTGATCTGGGTGCACTGTACACGGGAGCACTGTACCTGGGTGCACTGTACCTGGGAGCACTGTACCTGGGTGCACTGTACTTGCTGCACTGTACCTGTGAGCACTATACCTGGGTGCACTGTACTTGAGCGCACTGTACCTGGGAGCACTGTACCTGGGAGCACTGTAACGGGAACACTGTATTTGGGACCACTGTACCTGGGTGCATTGTCCCTGCGTGCATGCCTGGGTGTACTGCCTGGGTGCACTGTATGGGTGCACTGTACCTGTGTGCACTGTAACTGGGTGTTTGTTTCTGGGTGCACTTCCGGGGTGCACTGTCCTCACTGTACCTGGGTCATGCCTGGGTGCACTGTCCTGGGTGCACTGGGGGTGCCTATACCTGGGTCCCTGTAACTGGGAGCACTGTACCTGGGTGCACGACAGGGGTACACTGTTCCTAAGTGTCTTCCTGGGTGCCTATCCTCGGTCCCTGTCCGGGGTACTCTGTACATGTGAACCTGTACCTGGGAGCACTATCCTGGGTGCACTGTCCTCGGTGCACTGTACCGGGGAGCACTGTCCTGGGTGCACTTCCGGGCCCTGCCTGGGACCTGTATCTGGGTACACTGTACCTGGGTGCACTTTTGGTGCCTCCTGGGTGCACTTCCTTGGAGCACTGTACCTGGGTGCATGTACATGGGTACACTGTACCTGGGTGTACTGTACCTAGGTACACTGTCCTGGGTACCTGGGTGCACTGTACCTGGGAGCACTTGCCAGGGCACTGCCTGGGATCACTGTAACGGGAACTTTTTTGGGGACCACTGCCTGGGTGCACTGTCCTGCGTGCACTGTACCTGGGTGTACTGTACCTGGGTGCACTGTTTCGGGGTGCACTGTACCTGGGTCCCTTACCTGGGCACTGTACCTGGGTGCACTTATGGTGCACTGTACCTGGGTGTCTGTTTCTGGTGCACTGTCCTGGGTCCCTGCCGGGGTAACTGTACCTGGGTACTGTACCTGGGTGCACTGTACCTGGGTGCACTATACCTGGGTGCACTGTACCTGGGGCACTGTACCTGGGTGCACTGTACATGGATACACTGTACCTAAGTCCCCCTTCCTGGATGCGCTATACCTCGGTGCACTGTACCTGGGTACTCTGACATGTGAACACTGTACCGGGGACCCTGTCCGGGGTGCCTGTTTGCACTGTTCCTGGGAGCACTGTACCTGGGTGCACTGTTTTGGTACCTGTACCTGGGAGCACTGATCTGGGACACTATCCTGGGTTCACTGTAGCTGGGTACTCTGCCCCGGAACACTGTCGGGGACCACTGTACCGGGGTGTACTGTACCTGGGTGCACTGTACCTTGGTGCACTGTCCTTTGGGGGTGCACTGTACCTGTGAGCACTGAAAGGGACACTGTACCAGGGTGCATATACCGGTTCCCTGTATCTGGGTTCACTGCACCTGGGTGCACTGTCCGGGGTCCTTCCTGGGTACACTGTCCGGGGGCACTGCCGGGGTCACTGTACCTGGGTCCCTGTACAGGGGTGCACTGTCCGGGGTACACTGTACAGGGGCCCACTGTCCTGGGAGCACTTTTGGGTGCACTGCCGGGGAATTTTTGTACCTTCCTTCCTGGGTACACTGTACCTGGGACACTGCACCTGGGTGCACTGCCGGGGTCACTGCCTTGTGCACTTACCAGGTTACACTGTCCTGGGCGCACTTCTTGGGAGCACTGTCCTGGGTCACTGCCTGGGTACATTGTCCCTGGGTGCACTGTACCTGGGCCCTGTACCTGGGAGCACTGAACGGGGGTGCACTGTCCGGGGTGAACTGTCCCGGGGGGCACTTTTCTGGGTGCACTGTCCTGGGTGTTCCTGGGACAAAGGGACGGGTAGGGGGGACTGAGATATTGGGGACTGAGACAGAGGAGCTGGGCACAGGGGACTGAGACATGGGGACTGATACACGGGGACTGAGGCAGGGGGGACTGAGACACGCGGGACTGTCACGGGGACTGAGGCACGGAGGACGAGCCCGGGGACTGGGGCCCGGGGACTGAGGCACGGGGACTGGGGCCGGGGACTGTAACAGGGGCTGGGCACGGGGACTGAAAAGCGGGACTGATAAAAGGGGACTGAGGCACGGGGCTGGACACAGGGGACTGGGGCCCGGGGACAGGCGGGGACTGGGCCAAACGCTGAGGCACGGGGACTAAACCCGGGGACTGAGGAAAGGGACTGAGGCACGGGGACTGAGCCCGCGGGACTGATACACGGGGGACTGAAGCAGGGGGGACTGAGACACAGGGGACTGATACGGGGGACTGGGACGGGGGACTGGGGGAGGGCCGGGGGACTGAGGCACGGGGACTGAGGCACGGGTGACTGGGACACGCGGGACGATGGGGCACAGGGGACTAG
>WNWK01045799.1:0-14576 GCA_009830355.1 Cherax destructor | reverse complement strand
TCTCTGAAGGCAAGTTGTCATAGCCAGCTGAACCTCCTTAAAACCCTTGCTCATTTTTTACACAGGGTTTGACAAGGTTAGGTTAAGGATCTCTAACTTTATTGACAAGCTAAGAGCTGTTACTTACATCAGCTCATTTGAAAGCATTTTTATTGTTATGAAACATACAAGCAGGGAATAGTAAAAAGTTGGAGCCATCTGTGGGCCAGCATTTTCATTTAATCAACTGACTATCTCGTTGAAGGATTAGTACCAAACCTGCACACGAAAATCACTCCCTATGAAAGCAAAAGACTCGGAAAGAGATGCAACAGTTCCCCGATGAAAAGCAGGGGGGCCATGAGTACACTGAGACAACACCATAAGTGTTCAACGAAGGACTATGGCAGGGAAACCCGTCCATAACGATGGAATATGACAGGGAAGCCCGTCCTGAACGACTGAATATGACAAGGAAACCCTTCAAAAATGAGCGAATATGACAGGGAAACCCATCCAGAACGATGGAATATGAGAGGGAAACCAGTCTAGAACGATGGAATGTGACAGAGAAACCAATCCAGACCGACGGAATATGGCTTGGAAATCCGTGCAGACCCACGGAATATGACTGGGAAACCCGTCCAGAGGGATAGAATATGACAGGAAAACCTGCCTAGAATGATGGAATATGACAGGGAAACCCGTGAAAGGTAGAATATGACAGGGAAACCCGTGAAAGGTAGAATATGACAGGAAAACCCGTGAAAAACGATAGAATATGACAGGGAAACCCGTTCAGAACGAATGAATATAACAGGGAAACCCGTCCTGAACGACTATGACAATGAAACCCTTTAAAAACGAGCGAATATGACAGGGAAACCCATCCAGAACGATGAAATATGACAGGGAAATCAGTCCTAAACTACTGAATATGACAAGGAAACCCGTCCAAAACGATGGAATATGAAAGGAAAACCCTTCCAAAAAGATGGAATATGACAGGAAACCCATCCAGAGCAATGGAATATGACAAGGAAGCCCGTAGAGAACGACGGAATATGACAGGGAAACCCGTCTTCAACGATGGATAATGGCAGGGGAACTCGTCCAGAACGATGGAAAATGAGAGGAAAACTCGTCCAGAACGATGTTAAATTACAAGGAAACCCGTCAAGAGCGATGGAATATGACAGGGAAACCCGTCAAGAGCGATGGAATATGACAGGGAAACCCGTCCTGAACTACGGAAAATTACAGAGAAACCCTTCAAGAACAATTGAATATGACAACGAAACCCGCATTGATCCATGGAATATGATAAGGACACCCTTCCAGAACGACGGAAAATGACAGGGAAACCAGTCCAGAGCAATGGAATATGACATGGAAATCCGTCCAAAACGAATGAATATGACAGGTAAACCCGTCCTGAACGACTGAATATGACAAAGAAACCCGTCTAGAACGATGAAATATGACAGGAAATCCGTGCACAACGATGGAATATGACAGGGAAACACGTGCACAACGATGGAATATAATAATAATAATAATAATAATTTTATTTTGACATGATACAAGGTTGTACTACATAGTTCTAGGTATACATGAGGTGTCCATGCCAAAAGCCCCTAATATGCTGAGCATTGTGGGCATTCTTAAAATTAATTAACAGTAGACTACATGGTAAAAAAATTTGGTTGATAATTTACAAAATAAGTATAATTGTGTATTTAAGTTGTGAAATTTGAATGTAAGTTGAACATAATAATTTGTTAATTGCAGCAATGCAATTAATTAAATCAGATCACAAATTAAAACAATTAGTTGTGTTGCAAGTACAGGTTATATGTTCATTAGATAAGTTACACAGAGTACAAGTGAGTGGATTATTTTATTTGTTAATGTTATAGAAACAGAGTTAGCTCAGTATGGATTATTTATAACAGGTTTTTACATTTAAGTAATTAATCAACTTTGTTGGTAATGTTAAATATTGTGCACTTAGGTTTGGGTGAGAAGGTGGTTTTTTAGCAGCGCTTTGAATTGGGGTACAGGCAGGGTTTCTTTGGCAATCACAGGTAATGAATTCCAAATTTTCGGGCCTTTAATGTGAATTGAGTTTTTGCATAGTGTTAGATGGACACGGTGAACATCGAGGAGTGATCTGTGTCTTGTGTTATGGTCATGTGTCCTGTTAAGGTTCGTAAGGAGAAGTTTGAGTGGTGGGTTAATATTTGAGTTTAGTGTTCTATGTATGTAATAGGCACAATAAAAAGTATGGATGTTTTGTATGGTGAGTAAGTTTAGATTTTTTAATATTGGTGGAGTATGTTGTCTGGAGTGTGAATTTGTTATCATTCTAACTGCAGCCTTTTGTTGTGTTATTAATGGTCTGAGATGAGTTATTGTTGTTGAGCCCCATGCGTAGATTCCATAGGTGAGGTAGGGGTAAATGAGTGAGTGATATAGGGTAAGAAGAGCTGGTTGTGGAACAGTACCGTATCTTGGATAGTATTCCCACGGTCTTTAAGACTTTCTTGGAAATTTGTTGTATATGTGTCTGAAATTTTAGGCCACTGTCAAGATGGATTCTAAGAATTTTCCCTCTGTGAGTTTTGTGATAGGGGACCCGTTTATCATTATGTTAAGTGGTGTGTTTGTAGCTCTGTTCCCAAACTGAATGAAATATGTTTTATCAATATTGAGTGTAAGTTTGTTAGTCATCATCCAGGTAGATATTTTCTGCAATTCAGCATTTACATTGTTGGCTAGTGTGTCTGGGCTTGGGTGTGAGAAAACGTATGTAGTGTCATCTGCAAATAGTATGGGTTTGAGTAGTTGAGATGCATTTGGTAGGTCGTTAATGTAAATGAGAAACAGAAGTGGGCCAAGAACACTTCCCTGTGGGACACCAACTGTAATAGTTTGCGTGGTAGAGCTAGCTCTATTTGTGTACACATATTGGCTTCTGTTACTAAGGTATGATTTTAGGTAGTTGAGGGAGTGCCCTCTTATACCATAGTGTGATAATTTTAGGTGTAACAGATCATGGTCAACTGTATCAAAAGCTTTACGTAAATCAATGAAGATTCTCACTGGAATTTCTTTTTTCTCAAGAGCGGTGTAAATTATTTCTAGCATGTGTATAATAGCATCATTTGTATTTTTATTAGGCCTGAATCCAAACTGACAGTGGTTGAGTACGTTGTGGGAGATGAGGTAGGAATATATCTGCCTATGAATTAATTTTTCAAAGATTTTGGAGAGAAGAGGTAAGTTAGATATCGGCCAGGTAACCCGTCCAGAACGATGGAATATGACAGGAAAACCCGTCCAGAACGATGGAATATGACAGGAAAACCCGTCCAGAACGATGGAATATGACAGGGAAACCCGTCCAGAACGATGGAATATGACAGGGAAACCCGTCCAGAACGATGGAATATGACAGGGAAACCCGTCCAGAACGATGGAATATGACAGGAAAACCCGTCCAGAACGATGGAATATGACAGGGAAACCCGTCCAGAACGATGGAATATGACAGGGAAACCCGTCCAGAACGATGGAATATGACAGGAAAAACCGTCCAGAACGATGGAATGTGACAGGGAAACCCGTCCAGAACGATGGAATATGACAGGGAAACCCGTCCAGAACGATGGAATATGACAGGGAAACCCGTCCAGAACGATGGAATATGACAGGGAAGCCACACCAGAACGATGGAATATGACAGGGACAAACGTCCAGAACGACGGAAAATGACAGGGAAACCCGTCCTGAACGAGAAATTACAGAGAAACCTGTCCAGAGCAATGCAATATGACAAGGAAGCCCGCACAGAACGACTGAATATGACATAAAAACCCGTCTTGAACGATGGATAATGACAGGGGAACCCGTCAAGAACGAAGGAATACGACAGGCAAATCCATCCAGAACATGGGAATATGACAGAAACCCGTACTCACCTCACCTAGTTGTACTCACCTAGTTATGGTTGCAGGGGTCGAGTCTTAGCTCCTGGCTCCGCCTCTTCACTGGCCGCTACTGGGTCACTCTCCCTGCGCCATGAGCTTTATCATACCTCTTCTTAAAGCTATGAAAGGATCCTGCCTCCACTACATCGTTTCCCAAACTATTCCACTTCCTGACCACTCTGTGACTGAAGAAATACTTCCTAACATCTCTGTGATTCATCTGAGTCTTCAACTTCCAACGGTGTCCCCTTGTTGCTGTGTCCCATCTCTGGAACATTCTGTCTCTGTCCACCTTTTCAATTCCTCTCAGTATTTTATATGTCGTTATCATGTCTCCCCTATCTCTCCTGTCCTCCAGTGTCGTCAGGTCGATTTCCTTTAACCTCAACGTGCTCAACGATGGAATATGACAAGGAAACCAGTCCAGAAGAATGGAATATGACAGTGAAACCCGTCCAGAATGAAGGAATATGACAGTGAAACCTGTCGAGAACGATGGGATATGAAGGGGACACCCGTCCAGAAGGATGGAATATGACAGGGAAACTCGCCCTGAAGAATCGAATATGACAGGGAAACACATCCAGAATTAAGGAATATGACAGTGAAACCTGTCGAGAACGATGGAATATGACAGGGTAACCCTACCAAAACAATGGAATATGACACGAAAACCCATCCCGAACGATGGAATATGACAGGGAAACCCGTCCAGGACAATGAAATATAAAAGGAAAACCCGTCCATAACGATGGAATATGACAGGGAAACCAGTCCAAAAAGGTGGAATATGACAGGGAAACCCGTCCACAACTATGGAATATGACTGGGAAACCCGTCCACAACTATGGAATATGACAGGGAAACCCGTCTACAACTATGGAATATGACAGGGAAACCCGTCCACAACTATGGAATATGACAGGGAAACCCGTCTACAACTATGGAATATGACAGGGAAACTCGTTCACATATGCAGAACCCGTCCAGAACGATGAAATATGAGAGGGGAACCAGTGCAGAACGATGGAATATGACAGGGAAACCCGTCCAGAGCGATGGAATACGACAGGGAAACCCGTCAAGAACGATGGAATATGACAGGGAAACCCGTCAAGAACAATGGAATATGACAGAGAAACCCGTCCTGAACGACTGAATATGACAATGAAACCCTTTAAGAACGATGGATTATGACAGTGAAACCCGTCCAGAACGATGGAATATGGCAGTGAAACCCGTCGCGAACGATGGAATATGACAGGGTAACCCTACCAAAACAATGGCATATGACACGAAAACCCATCCCGAACGATGGAATATGACAGGAAAACCCGTCCACAACTATGGAATATGACAGTGAAACCCGTCCAGAACGATGGAATATGACATTGAAACCCGTCCAGAACGATGGAATATGACAGGAAAACTCGTCCAGAACGATGGAATGTGACAAAAACCCGTCCTGATAAGCAAGTATAACTACTTCCTTCAATTTATTATAAACAGAAACGTCCTGTTCCTCTTGAGAAATAACTGCTTGTAAACCTTTACCAATTAATTGGGTTCGTACTAATGTCGCCCATTCCTTGTCCAGCCAGCCTTGGTATCTGGCCGTCATTTCTCACAGGAGAAACTGGTCTGTGTCTTTCTGTAGGAATTTGGGCACAAATTTTATGACTTTGTTCAAATTAAATGCCTCTACCCTATTTATCGTGTCTTATTGAGAACCAAACTGCCTCTACCTGTCTCTTTCTTGAGCTCTTAACATCTCCAATTTTTTGTTCCTGGATCTTTGTACGTTCAATTCTTAACCGTTCTTTTTCTTCCCAAATTAGGACTAATTTCAAAATTATAAATTCTGCTTCATTACCTATGATACTAGCAGTGAGATTTGATTCAGGGTCTTCTACAAGATCCCTGACATCATCAGAATCTCCACCGGTGACAGACATTGTGGAAATTAACAGCGCAAAACACCTGCTAGCTACAGCAGAAATTACTGATATAAAATAAAAGGCCACCCAGCAAAGCACATACACTGAATTATTATAACAAAAAAGGCACAATACCGTGACTGGAACAATACACAAATAACCCACACATAGAAGAGGAGAGCTTACTACGACGTTTCGGTCCGACTTAGACCATTTACAAAGTCACACTAACAAAAAAGAAGAGGAGGGAGTATATATAGAGGTCAGCAGACAGGGGTGGGAACAAGAGAGGAAGTGGTGGAGGAGTATTAGTTGTAGTAGTAGTGGTAGTAGTAGTAGTAGTGGTAGTAGTGGAGTCAGTCATATTCTAAGAGGAGTACTGTAGTGCAAGATTATCATCCTTACACTGTCTTAACAGGATAATCTTCATGGTGGGGACAGTGAAAGTAAGATTATCATCCTTACACTGTCTTAACAGGATAATCTTCATGGTGGGGACAGTGAAAGTAAGATTATCATCCTTACACTGTCTTAACAGGATAATCTTCATGGTGGGGACAGTGAAAGTAAGATTATCATCCTTACACTGTCTTAACAGGATAATCTTCATGGTGGGGTCAGTGAAAGCAAGATTATCATCTTTACACTGTCTTAACAGGATAATCTTCATGGTACACTGAAACTATGATAATCAGCCTTTTTACCGTCTCAAATCTTACTCATATTAACATGATAATTTCCACTGAACTGTTAAACTATTAACATCCTTACAGTCTTCACATAATTCTCTGGGTACAGTGAAACTAGCATTATCATCCTCTGGTTGTCTTAACATGATAATTTCCTGGTAATAGAGAAAATAAATTTATCATTCTTTCTCTGTCCTAAATGATAATCACCTTAGATGATGGTGGATGATGCGTGAATGACTCCCTAGGACCAGGTGGTGCTAGGACCAGGTGGTGCTAGGGACAAGGTGGTGCTAGGGACCAGGTGGTGCTAGGGACCTGGTGGTGCTAGGGACCAGGTGGTGCTAGGACCAGATGGTGCTAGGGACCAGGTGGTGCTAGGACCAGGTGGTGCTAGGACCAGGTGGTGCTAGGATCAGGTGGTGCTAGGGACCAGGTGGTGCTAGGACCAGGTGGTGCTAGGGACCAGGTGGTGCTAGGACCAGGTGGTGCTAGGACCAGGTGGTGCTAGGACCAGGTGGTGCTAGGACCAGGTGGTGCTAGGACCAGGTGGTGCTAGGGACCAGGTGGTGCTAGGACCAGGTGGTGCTAGGACCAGGTGGTGCTAGGATCAGGTGGTGCTAGGGACCAGGTGGTGCTAGGACCAGGTGGTGCTAGGGACCAGGTGGTGCTAGGACCAGGTGGTGCTAGGACCAGGTGGTGCTAGGACCAGGTGGTGCTAGGACCAGGTGGTGCTAGGACCAGGTGGTGCTAGGGACCAGGTGGTGCTAGGACCAGGTGGTGCTAGGACCAGGTGGTGCTAGGGACCAGGTGGTGCTCTCTCCCAAGACCCACACAATACTAGGACCAGGTGGTGCTAGGACCAGGTGGTGCTAGGACCAGGTGGTGCTAGGACCAGGTGGTGCTAGGACCAGGTGGTGCTAGGATCAAGTAGTGCTAGGACCAGGTGGTGCTAGGATCAAGTGGTGCCAGGTCCCAGATGGTGCTAGGGACCAGGTGGTGCTAGGGACCAGGTGGTGCTAGGACAAGGTGGTGCTAGGACCAGGTGGTGCTAGGACCAGGTGGTGCTAGGATCAAGTGGTGCTAGGGACCAGGTGGTGCTAGGATCAAGTGGTGCCAGGTCCCAGGTCGTGCTAGGGACCAGGTGGTGCTAGGGACCAGGTGGTGCTAGGGACCAGGTGGTGCTATGGACCTGGTGGTGATAGGACCAGATGGTGCTAGGGACCAGGTGGTGCTAGGACCAAGTGGTGCCAGGTCCCAGATGGTGCTGAGGCGCAGCTGGTGCTGTGGTTGACTTCTGTCAGCTGCACCATTGTTAGAAACTCTTGTTAAAAGTATTTTTGTTAAAAATACTTTTGCTAGAAACTTTTTGTTATAATCACTTTGGTTAGAAATGTTTGTTTGAAACCCTTGCCAAAAATAACTATTTTCTCAAACACTTATTTGAAAAACTTTGCTAGAAATCGCTTTCGCGAAAATCTCTTTCCGCGAAAATATCTTTCCGCGAAAATCACTTTCCGCGAAAATAACTTTCCGCGAAAATCACTTTCCGCGAAAATCACTTTCCGCGAAAATCACTTTCCGCTAAAATCACTTTCCACGAATATCACTTTCGCTAAAATCACTTTTGCTAAAATCACTTTCGTTAAAATCCCATTCGTTAAAATCACTTTCGTGAAAATCACTTTCGTTAAAATCACTTTCGTTAAAATCACTTTCGTTAAAATCACTTTCGTTAAAATCACTTTCGCTAAAAATCACTTTCGCTAAAAAGACTTTCGCTAAAAACACTTTGGTTAGAAACACTTTTACAAGAATACATTTGCAAGCAACACTTGTCCGCATCATTTTTGACCACACTTGCTTCTGCAACACGGTTGGTCTGCAACATTGTGGTGTCCACACTATTTTAGTCCGCAACACTTTAGTACGCAACACTTTATATAGGCGCATACACACACCTCCCGGTGTATATTATTTTGCTTGTTAGACCTGAAGGCTGGTTGAGCCTCGTTCACTTGATGCACTCACACACTGAACACTTCAAGCTCACAAAAGTTCTACTTCGGACACTTGACCAACCAGAGACCTCCAACACTTTCTTGACACTTGTTGCCTATTAAAAGTGTTAATAAACATTAGTCATACTTAGAATTCATGTATTTACACTACGTGACTAGATCATAACACGCAACTTGCAACGTGACAGATGATTTTGTGGATTATTGCAGAGTAATATAATCCTTGTACCAATAAAACATCAGTGTCTTCTGTTTTCAACCATTGTAGTTAAACTTTGATAAATAAAATTAAGTTTCGTTATTAATTGTTACTCTGATCATTTTCCCAGTTAATAAACTGTTTATTGTTGGTTTTTGTGAGAGGAAAGGTCGGGCAAACCCGATAAATTACTGCCAACTATTGTGACTGAAAGATAACTAAGTTAAATACATTTATCATATTACTTTTACACTTCATAAATTATTTATCATTCAGAAAACTCAGCAGGTGATAATGGTAGAGTGTAAACAACTAATTTTTTAATATCATGGTGTCCCATAGTTCGTTGGTAACGCACTCAGCTGGCACATTGAGGTCCATGGTTCGATCCCCGGTAGGGGTGAAAACACTTGGGCGTGTTTTCTTAAGATACCTGCTGTCTCTATTTATCTAGCAGTAAATAGGTACCTGGGAATTAGCCGACTGGTGTGGGTCGGCATCCTGGAGGGACAAAATTAACCTAATTTGCCCGAAATGCTCTGCATAACCAGAGGTTTTCTATACTTTGATTCTTAATTCTTCGTGCGCATGTATGAACGTTTGTCAACTGTTTAATATGTGTGTCTATGTATGTGTGTCAAGTGTTTAATATGTGTGTCTATGTAGTGTGTCAAGTGTTTAATATGTGTTATGTACGTGTGTCAATTTTAAATTGTATGTACGTGTGTCAAGTGTTTAATATATGTGTCTATGTACGTGTGTCAAGTGTTTAATATATGTGTGTATGTACGTGTGTCAAGTGTTTAATATGTGTGTCTATGTACGTGTGTCAAGTGTTTAATATGTGTGTGTATGTACGTGTGTCAAGTGTTTAATATGTGTGTCTATGTACGTGTGTCAAGTGTTTAATATGTGTGTCTATGTACGTGTGTCAAGTGTTTAATATGTGTGTGTATGTACGTGTGTCAACTGTATAATATGTGTGTGTATGTACGTGTGTCAAGTGTTTAATATGTGTGTGTATGTATGTGTGTCAAGTGTTTAATATGTGTATCTATGTACGTGTGTCAAGTGTTTAATATGTGTGTGTATGTATGTGTGTCAAGTGTTTAATATGTGTGTCTATGTACGTGTGTCAAGTGTTTAATATGTGTGTCTATGTACGTGTGTCAACTGTTTAATATGTGTGTGTATGTACGTGTGTCAAGTGTTTAATATGTGTGTCTATGTACGTGTGTCAACTGTTTAATATGTGTGTGTATGTACGTGTGTCAAGTGTTTAATATGTGTCTATGTATGTGTGTCAAGTGTTTAATATGTGTGTCTATGTATGTGTGTCAAGTGTTTAATATGTGTGTGTATGTACGTGTGTCAACTGTATAATATGTGTGTCTATGTACGTGTGTCAAGTGTTTAATATGTGTGTCTATGTATGTGTGTCAAGTGTTTAATATGTGTGTGTATGTACGTGTGTCAAGTGTTTAATGTGTGTGTCTATGTATGTGTGTCAAGTGTTTAATATGTGTGTGTATGTATGTGTGTCAAGTGTTTAATATGTGTGTGTATGTACGTGTGTCAAGTGTTTAATATGTGTGTCTATGTATGTGTGTCAAGTGTTTAATATGTGTATGTATGTGTGTCAAGTGTTTAATATGTGTGTGTATGTACGTGTGTCAAGTGTTTAATGTGTGTGTCTATGTATGTGTGTCAAGTGTTTAATATGTGTGTGTATGTACGTGTGTCAAGTGTTTAATATGTGTGTGTATGTATGTGTGTCAAGTGTTTAATATGTGTGTCTATGTATGTGTGTCAACTGTATAATATGTGTGTGTATGTACGTGTGTCAAGTGTTTAATATGTGTGTGTATGTACGTAAGTCAAGTGTTTAATATGTGTGTGTATGTACGTGTGTCAACTGTTTAATGTGTGTGTCTATGTATGTGTGTCAATTGTTTAATATGTGTGTGTATGTACGTGTGTCAACTGTATAATATGTGTCTATGTACGTGTGTCAAGTGTTTAATATGTGTGTCTATGTATGTGTGTCAAGTGTTTAATATGTGTGTCTATGTACGTGTGTCAAGTGTTTAATATGTGTGTCTATGTACGTGTGTCAAGTGTTTAATATGTGTGTGTATGTACGTGTGTCAAGTGTTTACCATTGTGAGTATGTAGGTTAGTCAAGACTTCATGTACATGCATGTAGTTCATGTATAGGTCATGTTACAGTGAGAATATCTGGCAGCATTACGAAGGTGATGTCTGGTTCTTGTCACCATTACTGCCAAATAAATTCTTACATCCGCATCCGCATCCGTATTTTTTCTAAATGAGACATCCGCATCCGCATCCGTACTTTTCTAAATGAGACATCCGCATCCGTACTTTTCTAAATGAGACATCCGCATCCGTACTTTTCTAAATGAGACATCCGCATCCGTATTTTTCCTAAATGAGACATCCGCATCCGCGTCCGCATCCGTAATCACTATTAAATAAATATCCGCATCTGCATCCACATCCGTGCCAAACAAAGCGGATGTGACGGATATTATAACCTAAATTACAGAGCTTGCATGTTTGTTTCCCACAAACTTGTTCTTATGATTTACAAATTAACATTGCATCTTCAAATATTATAACTTAATGACCTGTGCAGAGAGAGAGAGAGAGAGAGAGAGAGAGAGAGAGAGAGAGAGAGAGAGAGAGAGAGAGAGAGAGAGAGAGAGAGAGAGAGAGAGAGAGAGAACATAAGAACATAAGAAAGGAGGAACACTGTAGCAGGCCTGTTGGCCCATACTAGGCAGGTCCTTCACAATCCACCCCACTTACCTGGAGTTTACCTGGAGAGAATTCCAGGGGTCAACGCCCCTGCGGCCCGGTCTGTGATCAGGCCTCATGTTGGACCAGAGCCTGATCAACCAGGCTGTTACTGCTGGCCGCACGCAGTCCAACGTACGAACCACAGCCTGGCTAGCCAGGTAGCATAAATTGATTAATGAATCTCAACACGGTTTTACTAAGAGGTGTTCCTGTCTTACGAATTTACTAACTTTTTTCACTAAGGTGTTTGAGGAGGTAGATCATGGTAATGAATATGATATTGTGTATATGGACTTCAGTATGGCTTTCGATAAAGTTCCACATCAGAGGCTACTGGGGAAACTTAAGGCACACGGAATAGGAGGAGAAATTTTTTCCTGGGTAGAGGCATGGTTGACTAATAGGCGGCAGAAGAGTTTGCATAAATGGAGAGAAATCAGAATGGGGGCGCGTCTCAAGCGGTGTTCCACAGGGGTCAGTTTTGGGCCCCCTGTTGTTTACAATTTACATAAACGACATAGATGAGGGAATAAATAGTAACATAAGTAAATTTGCTGATGACACCAAAATAGGCCGTCCAATTCATTCAGGATGATTTGAATAGACTGATGCAGTGGTCGGAGAAGTGGCAGATGCAGTTTAATGTAAACAAATGCAAAGTTCTAAATGTTGGGCAGGACAATAACCATGCCACATATAAGCTGAATAATGTAGATCTTATTACTTGTGATTGCAAGAAGGATTTAGGAGTTCTGGTTAGTAGTAATCTGAAGCCTAGACAACAGTGCATAAGTGTTCGCAATAAAGCTAACAGAATCCTTGGCTTCATATCAAGAAGTATAAATAACAGAAGTCCTCAGGTTGTTCTTCAACTCTATATATCTTTGGTTATGCCTCATTTAGATTATGCTGCACAGTTCTGGTCACCGTATTACAGAATGGATATAAATGCACTGGAAAACGTAAAAGGAGGATGACAAAGTTGATCCCTTGTATCAGAAATCTTCCCTATGAGGATAGACTGAGGGCCCTGAATCTGCACTCCTATAAAGGCGTAGAATTAGGGGGATATGATTGAGGTGTGCAAATGGAAAACAGGAATAAATAAAGGGATGTAAATAGCGTGCTGAAAATATCCAGCCAAGACAGGACTCACAGCAATGGTTTCAAGTTGGAAAAGTTCAGATTCAGGAAGGATATAGGAAAGCACTGGTTTGGTAATAGAGTTGTGGATGAGTGGAACAAACTCCGAGTACCGTCATAGATGCTAAGACGTTGTGTAGTTTTAAAAATAGGTTAGATAAATACATGGGTGGGTGTGGATGGGTGTGAGTTTGGACCTGACTAGCTTGTACTATGTAATAATATTGGTAGAATTACCGACAATATGTTAAGTAAAAGGACACAAATGCAACTAATGTGACATTTTATTGTGGCAACGTTTCGCTCTCCAGGAGCTTTTCAAGCCGGCTTGAAAAAGCTCCTGGAGAGCGAAACGTTGCCACAATAAAATGTCACATTAGTTGCATTTGTGTCCTTTTACTTAGCTTGTACTACCAGGTCAGTAGCTGTACTAATTCCTTAAGTGGAAGTGACCTGACCAGGTGGTCGGCTAGACAATTATATGAGTGGGTGCGGTTGGGTGTGAATTGGTCCTGACTAGCTTGTGCTAGGTCAGATGTAGTACTCCTTCCTTAAGTGAATGTAACCTGACCTGGCTGGGTCGAGGCATTGGCTTAAGCCGTTGGAGATTTGGACTTGCCTCGCATGGGCCAGTAGGCCTGCTGCAGTGTTCCTTCTTTCTTATGTTCTTATGTACCGACTTTAGGTGCCTGTTCAGTGCCTGCTTGAAGACAGCCAGGGGTTTGTTGGTAATCCCCTATGTATGCTGCCCAACCAAATTTTCAATTCTATCCAAGAAATAAGCTTTGATAATTTTATTTACTCATGTGCAATTCCCACTCAAAACCAACCCTCTCACTCATGAATTTATCCAACCTAAATTTAAAACTACCCAAGGTGCTAGCTTCAATAACCCTACTAGGCTGATAAATTAGACACATATGCAATGGAAATAAATTATAAATTATACTGCTTATGTGTTTATTAGACACACATGCATTGAAAATTAGGTTGAGCAAATATTTTGTTAGTGGGATGGATTGTGAAGGACTTGCCTAGTATGGGCCAACTGGCCTGTTGCAGTGTTCCTCCTGTCTTATGTTCTTATGTATCTTTATTGAGGAAACGTTTCGCCACACAGTGGCTTCATCAGTCCATACAAAGGAGAATCGTGAAGAACAGGAGTTTGAGGTAATCAGTCCCTCAGCCTGGAGTTACTGTCTGACACAGCAACATCTTGGTATCTTAATACAGGAATTCTTCACTTGCCTAACCCTTGGCCACCACCTACTTCCACATTGGTCAAATGTGACACCTGCTACTACTGCTGCACCTCTCCTGCCTACGGTATATAAGTTGTGGAAACTTTTTTAGTCACTAAAAGTTCCACAGGGTAAGGGAGCCGTCAGGAGCCTTACACACCGTGGATCGGCCCTCGGAGTTTATAAACCCACACACCCAACAAAACATACGCACACTCCAGCTGATGACGGTGACTATTGTGTATATATTTAATTGATAGATTTATCCACCTAGGAACACCTAGGCAAGTTTGTACAGCTAGAGACTAATAGTAGGATTATTAAAGCAACGTTAGGTATTAATAGTGTAACTCTAGCACCCTAATATAGGTAGTTATAGGCCTGAATAGGCAAGCATTAGATTATGTTAGCTAACGAGAACTGGCAGCTCTACACTTGAATCTAGGCGGGAAAGAGCCCAGTTCCTTCTTACCAGACCAGACTCCACACGAACAAGACGTGCTGAGATTAGGCAGCACCCCCCACGTGACCCAACATCTGTCCTGGGGCCCT
>WNWK01045798.1:0-14577 GCA_009830355.1 Cherax destructor | reverse complement strand
AACGAGAACTGGCAGCTCTACACTTGAATCTAGGCGGGAAAGAGCACCAGTTCCTCCTTACCAGAGCAGACTCCACACGGAGAAGACGTGCTGTGAGTGAGTGCTGGAGTGTGTGGTTGTTTTGGTTGGGAGTGGGGGTTATAAACTCCGAGGGCCGATCCACGGTATGTAAGGCTTTTACGGCTCACTTACCCTGTGGAACTTTTAGTGACTAAAAAGTTTCCACAATAACAAAATATACATTTTAGTTGGGTTTGAGGACTAGCAGTGCATATTTAATAGAGTCAAGTCAACAGTTGTAAAGTAAAGCCGTCAAGCTTGTTGAGGGGCTTTGGGAATCACTTATTCTCACCTAATACCGTATTGTGCTGTGGGGTGGGCTAATTGACGTATAAATTAGTGACAAACTCTTAACTAAACCACAACATGACGGGGAGAATCAGGGAGCACCTACCCCATCTCTAAGCCAGCTAAAGCGGTCTATGAGCGCCCACAAGGGTCGACTAACCAAGGCAGGAAGGAAAAAAGCTGGCAGGAAATGACAGAAATTGCACACCAACTGCAATCATTTCTGGAGTGGAATCACAGTCAGTGGCCTCCACTCCATTACAACAGATATTAGAGCCAGGAAAAAAAAGACCCCCATACCACCAATACCACCAATCCAACTACATTCATCTTTGCTAATATACAAGGTCTAAAGCCAGCAACAAACAACAAGGTACCTTACATTAGTGGACTGCTTACAGAGTCAAATGCCATGTTTGGGCTTTCACAGAGACCCACATAAGAGATCACTTGGACAATGAAATATGGATCCCGGGCTACAACCTATACAGGTGTGACAGAGTGAATAGGCAAAAAGGGGGTTGGCCTGTATATCACAGAGTCACTTATATGTTCAGAACTACTAAATGCCTCAAATGATGTAGTTGAAGTACTAGCAATAAGGTCAAGAATCAAAACCTGGTCATCGTGGTTGTCTACAAGCCCCCGGATGCAACGTCCCAACAATTCCAGGAACAGCTTCTGAAAATTGACCACTGTCTGGAAAATCTTCCAGCTCCTGCCCCAACATCTTGCTACTGGGGGATTTCAACCTCAGGCACCTAAAATGGAGGAACATTGCAAACAATGTGGTAGCAGAGATAACACCAGGAGGCAGCTCAGATGAAAATTCACACATGCATGAACTTTTAAATCTCTGCACCAAGTTCACCTTAAACCAGCAAATAGTAGAGCCCACAAGATTAGAGAATACGCTGGACCTCATCTTCACCAACAATGATGATCTGATACGAAATGTCATCATATCAAAAACAATATACTCAGATCACAACATAATAGAGGTCCAGACATGCATGCGGGAGCTCCAGATCAACAAAATGTGATCAGCCATGAGGGAGCTTTCTCCAAATTCAACTTCAATAACAAAAACATAAGGTGGGACCAAGTAAACCAAGTCCTAAATGATATAAACTGGGAAGATTGCCTAAGCATCACGGATCCCAACCTATGTCTTGAACAAATTAACTCTGTGGTACTTGAGGTTTGCTCAAGGCAAATTCCCTTAAGGAAAAGGAGGAGAAGATGCAAACTAGAAAGAGAGAGGCGCTCCCTATACAGGCGAAGGCACAGAATAACGGAGGGCTACAGGAGGCCAATATCTCTGAAATACGTAGGAGACACTAGTCAGAGAAATAGCAAACATCGAATTAAAACTAAAGGAATCTTATAGGAATCAAGAGACACGGAAGAACTAAGAGCCATAAATGAAATTGAAAGAAACCCTAAGTATTTCTTTTCCTATGCAAAATCAAAGTCGAGAACAACAACCAGTATTGGGCCCCTACTTAAACCGGATGGGTCCTACACAGATGACAGCAAGGAAATGAGTGAGTTACTTAAATCCCAGTATGACTCAGTCTTTAGCGAGCCACTAACCAGACTGAAAATCGAAAACCTAAATGATTTTTTCATGAGAGTGCCACAGAACTTGACAGACGCATGCCTTTCTGACATCATCACTACGCCAAATGACTTTGAAAAGGCAATAAATGACATGCCCATGCACTCCGCTCCAGGCCCAGACTCATGGAACTCCGTGTTCATCAAGAACTGCAGAAGCCCTATCACATGCTTTTAACATCCTATGGAGGGAGCATGGACACTGGGATCGTCCCGCAGCTACTAAAAACAACAGACATAGCCCTGCTCCACAAAGGGGGCAGTAAAGCAATAGCAAAGAACTACAGACCAATTGCTCTAACGTCCCATATCATAAAAATCTTTGAAGGGTTCTAAGAAGCAAGATCGCCACCCATCTTGATACCCATCAATTGCACAACCCAGGACAGCATGGGTTTAGAGTAGGCCGCTCCTGTCTGTCCCAACTACTGGACCACTACGACAAGGTCCTGGATGCTCTAGAAGATAAACAGAATGCAGATGTTATATACACAGATTTTGCAAAAGCCTTTGACAAGTGTGACCATGGTGTAATAGCACACAAAATGCGTGATAAAGGAATAACAGGAAAAGTTGGTAGATGGATTTATAATTTCCTAACACATAGAACACAAAGAGTAGTAGTCAACAGAGTAAAGTCTGAGGCAGCTACTGTGAAAAGCTCTGTTCCACAAGGCACAGTACTTGCTCCCATCCTATTCCTCATCCTCATATCAGACATTGACAGGGATATAAGCCAAGTGCTGTGTCTTCCTTTGCAGATGACACCCGAATATGTATGACAGTGTCCACCGTTGAAGACACTGCAAGACTCCAAGCAGACATAAACCAAATCTTTAAATGGGCTGCAGAAAACAATATGAAGTTCAATGATGAGAAATTTCAATTACTCAGATACGGAAAACGTGAAGAAATTAAAATCTCATCGGAGTACAAAACTAATTCCAACCACACAATAGAGCGAAAAACTAATGTCAAAGACCTGGGAGTGTTCATGTCAGAGGATCTCACCTTCAAGGACCATAACAATGTAGCAATTGCATCTGCTCGAAAAATGACAGGATGGATAATGAAAACCTTCAAAACCAGGGATGCCAAGCCCATGTTGACACTTTACAGATCGCTTGTTCTATCTAGGCTGGAATATTGCTGCACACTAACTGCACCTTTCAAGGCGGGTGAAATTGCTGACCTTGAAAATGTGCAGAGAACCTTCACGGCACGCATAAGTGCGATAAACCACCTCAACTACTGGGAACGCTTGAAGTTCCTAAACCTGTACTCTCTAGAACGCAGGCGGGAGATACATTATTATATACACATGGAAAATTCTCGAGGGCTTAGTACCAAACTTGCACACAAAAATCACTCCCTACGAAAGCAAAAGACTCGGCAGGCGATGTAACATTCCCCCAATGAAGAGCAGGGGTGCCACTAGCACGTTGAGGGACAACACAATAAGTGTGAGGGGCCCAAGATTGTTCAACTGCCTCCCAGCATACATCAGGGGGATTACCAACAAGCCCCTGGCTGTCTTCAAGCAGGCACTGGACAGGCACCTCAAGTCGGTACCTGATCAGCCGGGCTGTGGTTCGTACGTTGGACTGCGTGCGGCCAGCAGTAACAGCCTGGTTGATCAGGCTCTGGTCCAACAAGAGGCCTGGTCACGGACCGGGCCGCGGGGGCGTTGACCCCTGGAATTCTCTCCAGGTAGACTCCAGGTAGTGCCGTGCTGTCAGAGAAAACCCAGATGCAGATTGCGAGGGTCTAGAAAGGTGTTTAGAGCTTTTAGAGGGAAGGCTAAAGGCATTGGAGACAGCCTATCTTCGTTACGAGACAGAAGCCTATGAGACAGAGGAACCTGAAGATGTTGTCGAGACAGCTCGGGAGGAATGCGATGATCAGAAGGCCGAATGTCTAACAGAGTGGGGACTCTGCAAAAAGTTAAAGAAAATATTGAAGGCTAATACAGCAAGGTCAACAAATAATAGTACAGGGCACACACGTCAGCACAGCCTATCTTCGTTACAAGACAGAAGCCTATGAGACAGAGGAACCTGAAGATGTCAGCACAGCCTTTCTTCGTTACGAGACAGAAGCCTATGAGACATAGGAACCTGAAGATGTTGTCGAGACAGCTCGGGAGGAATGCAATGATCAGAAGGCCGAATGTCTAACAGAGTGGGGACTCTGCAAAAAGTTAAAGAAAATATTGAAGGCTAATACAGCAAGGTCAACAAATAATAGTACAGGGCACACACGTCAGCACAGTCCCCTTAGAGTGTTACCCAGATTACCTACATTAAATTTACCAACATTTGATGGAACCTTGACAGAGTACATTGCTTTCTGGGATCAGTTTAAATCACAGATAGATGACAGGGATGATTTGTCAGATGCCACCAAACTACAGTACTTGCGTTCACAGCTCAAGGGTAAAGCCCTGGACTTGGTCCGGCATTACCAAACCACTGACATTAATTATCAACATGCCAAGGATCAACTAAAGAATACGTATGGCAACACAGAGGAGATAATGATAGCTATATTTTATCGATTGTCCGATCTTCAGGCTTGCCGTCATGACCGCCAGAGCTTAGAGAAGTTCAAAATCGAAGTCATGAGTCTGACAAACAGTCTCAGAGATTTACATGATTGGGGCGGATCGGAATGGATGGTCAGTCAGACAATTCAGAGGAAACTAGCTAGCACTACAATACATGAGTTACACTTGAAGTATGGGACTAACCGGTTCACAATACAACAGATTTTTGAGGGTTGAGTGATATCGTGATTCACCTGAGTATAGGTGAGAGAGAAAGGTCACCGCCATCATCACATAAACAAACCGTTAGTTACTCAGAAAACTCGAGAGATAGAACTAAAGCACCCCCCAGCTAGGATCGGCACCTATTATGCCCAAGACAGGTCCTCAACCAAGGGGGAAACCACTAAGACATGTGTGTTCTGCGAAGGTGAACACACTAGCACGAGTTGCTCTTGGTATGCAACACTGAGCAGTAGGCAGCAGAGACTAAAGGAGTTGCAGCTATGCTTAAGGTGTTGTGGAAGACATGTGGCAGAAGATTGCCAGTCACATCTTTCAGAGTGCTATAATTGCCGGAAAGGTAAGCACCATACTGCACTATGTCACAACAATTTAAGGAAACCCCAGGCTAGTAGGGACGTTTCTCCAGTAGAGATAGAAGGCGAGCCCGAGCCTGAAGTGGTAGCCAGCGTGATTAGTATGGGCAAAGTCTCTAATCTGAGTGAGAAGCACAGAGCTGCTGCCCTACCTACAGTCATGGCAGGGGTTGTGAACGGGAACAGAACCGAAACAACCCGATTATTCTTCGACTCAGGGGCACAAGTGTCCATGATAACAGAGAAGTTGGTGGCTAGGTTAAAGTTGAAGGCCACCGACAAATTTAATGCAACATTGGGAGGTGCTATAAGTCAGGGCCCACCCAAGTCTTATGATGTTGTGGATGTCACTGTTAAATTGGGAGGACATCGCAGAAATATTACAGCTTTGGTAGTAAATACGTTACCTGCGGCTATTACGACCAGAGGTCTTGCAGCAGCAACCAAGCGATTAAAAGACCTTAGTGTGAAGCTGGCAGACCAGGACATTACCACTGACACAGTCAGAAATGTAGGTATCCTGGTGGGAGCCAACAATCTTGATGACTTCCTGTCCACACGACGGACTGTTAAGGAAGGAATTGGTTTATACAGATCCCCAGCAGGATATATCATCGGTGGCAGAATTCCTAATGAATTCCCTGCAACGCCAGGGAGGGGGGAAGCTGACACCACGATAGCTGGGGGAGTAGTGATAATGAATGTTAGTGTACACGATGAACCACCGGGTAAGCCAAACCAAGTAGGAAGTGACGAACACTTAGCCACCTTGGGGAGACGCTTTTATGGGGTACCTAAAGAGGGAGATAGATTGTCATTAAACCCAGGGAACCTCGTATCAGTGGGAAGAATTGCTACCAAGGTATATGGGCCACTGGGTGGGAAAGTACGAAGCTGCTCAGACAAGGCTAGACGTGTGAAAGAACTTTAAGTTAAAGGGAAGGGTGTTAAGATCACCGGAACCCACAAGTTTACACCCCCAGCGATCCACACGGCGGAAACTGGACAGTCGGAGTTAAACCAGAGTCTGCTCGACGAGAGTGGCCGGACAGCACTCATGTCCAGGGCCCGCCGTAAGGGCTTGCGGGAGGCGGATTTGATATAGACTAACCTTTACCTTTGTCGGCGGGAGGATGTGGAAACTTTTTTAGTCACTAAAAGTTCCACAGGGTAAGTGATCCGTTAGGAGCCTTAATCATACCGTGGATCGGCCCTCGGAGTTTATAAACCCACACAACTAACAAAACATACGCACACTCCAGCTGATGATGGTGACTATTGTGTATATTTTAATTGATAGATTTATCCACCTAGGAACACCTAGGCAAGTTTGTACAGCTAGAGACTAATAGTAGGATTATTAAGGCAATGTTAGGTATTAATAGTGTAGCTCTAGCACCCTAATATAGGTAGTTATAGGCCTGAATAGACAAGCATTAGATTATGTTAGCTAACGAGAACTGGCAGCTCTACACTTGAATCTAGGCGGGAAAGAGCACCAGTTCCTCCTTACCAGAGCAGACTCCACACGGAGAAGACGTGCTGTGATACCACAGCATCCCCACGTGACCCAATATCTGTCCTGGGGCCACGGAGGAGATCCCGAAGTACCGTGGACATCTGCCTCCATCCAGACCCTGTTACAGTAAGACTAGGCTTTCTTTCTCTCAGTATCTGGCCAGTTTTCTGGGGGAAACGTTAGTGAGTTATCTGTGAGTCTTAGGCGGACGGACGACTTTGTGTTGGTATGTACCAGCGTCGTCTCTTAAGTTCAAGTCTGGAAGCTAGTGTTACTTACTGTATATATTGCTCAAGGAATTCCCAAGGAACCAGGGAACTCTGAGGTGCAGACAGGACACTAATTACACCATCTTTTGCAGACAAAGTTTCTCCACTGCACATGGTGTTAGGAGGGGTTATATATAAGGAAGACCAGGACACGTAGCCACCTTTTTTTCCAAGTAAGTAAACCCCCTTCCAGTATTGTGTAGGCAGTGTGGGGTTCCCTTTGCTGCAATTAGCTAGAAATTTGTACCATAGCCACTTGTAAGTCTGAGAGAAGTGTCTCAGAGTGTCGGTGTCAACAGTGCTTGCCCAGAGTGCAACTTACAAGGGGCCAGTCCAAACAAGTTTCTATAAGGATGAGCTGCTTCAAATTTTCAAAATCAACGACACCACTTGCCTTGTACCACTTTGTAAAAGCCCTGGTCTGCTGTCTGACGTAGTCAACAGCAGACTGACCCAACTGCCTTCTGCCGAGTTTGAATTCTTTCCTATACTTGGCAGGAATACATTGATAAGCCCCAATTATTATTATAATCAAATAGAAGCGCTAAACCACAGGGGTTATACAGCTGATAAGCCCCAAGAACAGTGGTTTTCACAATGCGATAGTTTCCTAAGTCATCATTTCCCAGGCTAGAAGTAAATTCTTGTGCCTTACCAAACAACGCAGTATGCACCAGTGACGTCCAATGATCCTCAGGCCACCCTAAAGCTCGAGCCTGGTTTTCAAATGCTTCGAAAAACTGTTCAGGCTTTGCTTCAACAAAACGCGGAACAAACTGTACTGGCCTTTGCAAATTGAAGTCATCTACAGTCATGTTCAAGATATGTCAAAGTATTTTATCCACAGTGGTATATTACAGACCATTCTGGAAAAATACCCTGACTTTGCTCCCTGTAAATAAAGCATTGACACGTGTGTGTGTGTGTGTGTGTGTGTATGTACATGTGTGTATGTGTATGTGTGTATGTATATACATGTATGCGTGTGTATGTGTATATGTATATGTGTGTGTGTGTGACCCAACAATTAAAATTTGCACCAATAACTCATTACAGTTGTGGCTGGGTGTAGACTAATAGATTGCTCATTGCTTTATAATTTGTTCATGAGTGCAACCATGTACAGACGTAAGTAAATTTACTTACATGATTCATTACCTTGTAACTAGTGAATTAATTACCATTGTACCTTGTTCAGCTATCAAAACTTTGGGGCCCAGTCTCTGGACCCTATATATACCTCTGTAATCTGCAAATACCTTTGTAACTTGTCATGATTGTGACCATCTGAGTTCATTACCTTTGTAACTTGCTCAGCCATCAAACTTTGAGGTCCAGTCCCTGGACCCATTATGTACCTCTGTAATCTTTTGACTACCGCCCACAGGATGGGTATGGGGTACATAATAAAGATATCAAACTAAACTACAGTCTGATGTAATTGCCTCCTCTCCTTCTCTATATCAAACTCCTCCTTAGCAAATGCACGCTGTTCTCTAGTTTGTTCAAGAGTGAGTCTGGCTAGTTCAAGCGCCAGTGAACCAGACTCACCTGCCGATAACCCCACACCTGTGACTTGCTGGTTTTGCTCAGGAGTTTTGTCTCTCCCATTTTGTAGAAACCTTAATGGTGACCTACGGTTAATAGCTCCTGTAGAGGGAGAAACACGAGACTGATCTGCCATAGTTTCAGTTTGTAGTTTACTCCTTATAATATCACGCAGCTGAGCAGCAGTAAGGGTATGCTGGTATTCAACACCAATAGAACGAGCGATAAACCAACAACGCTGTAGAGAGAGTTTGGGCAACTTTAGTAGAGTTAACTCAGACACTAACCGTCTGACTCGAATAGGTGGCATTAACCCCCAACTTAACACGCTGTAGCTCTATGCACGGTACGAATTGCAGTATACTCACACGATAGCAGAGCTGACACGCAATAGCAAAGCCAATATGCACACACAATAGCACCGCTGACACACAATAACAAACCAAATTGCAGAATACTCACAATAGCAGGCTGACCATAGCGAAGCGAATGCAAAAATGACACACAAAATTCGTGAAGCGTTGGCAAAGCGTAAGCAATGCCAGATAGCAAGCTATCTAGATACAAGAGTAGCTCCTGCGCGAACTTCAACTCTAGGCTCAACTCCTGCTCTAAGTCTCCAAATTCAACTCCGGGACAGGCTACCCATATTACAACCACAGGTTCAATGGCCTGTTAACCTGAGTGTAAAAGGGAGCTTGGAGCAAAGAAACACAGTAGAAAATGCTTTGAATTTGTATTTCCTTCAAGCAGTTATGAATATATAAGACTTTTGTCTTTTCCTTCACCAAGCAGTTATGAATATATAAGACTTTTGTCTTTTCCTTCACCAAGCAGTTATGAATATATAACACTTTTGTCTTTTCCTTCACCAAGTAAATAACAAAGTTTTTTTTACACATATGTACACTATATACAAAGGAGTAGTGTTTAGTGCACGCCACAGTTGTCTAGGCTAAGCAGCAGCCAAAAGACAGACAACTTTCCACAACCAGCTCTATGCAGGAATTCCAATGACAAACCGCGAGTGGTATCCACATCACCTTTGTCATTGTTAAACTCGCATTTTAATTGGCTGAACCGAGTCATTGATTTGATGATGGGGCCCCATCGCCAAACCCTTAACGATGGTTCGCTGGTTGGAGGGAAGCCTATGTGGGTGTGTTTAACATGCTCCGAATAAAGGTTACATACTCTTTGCATGCAACAATGGGGAAACATGTGTAGACAAGGACACACAAAAAACAGTGCTACAAACTAACAATACCATGGTAGATAGTAAACAAGAGGATGCCCAGGGAAATACTGAAGATAAATTACCGGAAACAGTTGAAGGCTCCATTGTTAGCACTAGTAACGAAGACAGACACGAGACAGGAACACACCCATCAATGGGGAACACAGTCACAAAAAACCAGGGCAAACGGAAACCAGGCCTATGTGAATATTATGCACTTTGTATCTGCAAGCATGGAAAATCAGGGAAATCAGATGGGACATACAATTATGATCACCCCAGAAAATGCCGTGCCCATATGAAAACAGGCAAATGCAACCTCCCGTCCTGTAAGTTTTTCCACCCTGAAATGTGCCACACATCAATTCAGGAAAGACAGTGCTATAATTTATATTGCCAGGCATACCACCTAAAGGGTACGAGGCAACACAGAACATCCAGATCATGGCAAAACCTGGGTAGCCACAGCCACTCCGGAGAGAGAGGATTTTTAGTTCAAAGAAGCAAGATTGCCACTCATCTAGATAACCATCAATTACACAACCCAGGGTAGCATGGGTTTAGAGCAGGCCGCTCCTGTCTGTCCCAACTACTGGACCACTATGACAAGGTCCTGGATGCTCTAGAGGACAAACAGAATGCAGATGTTATATACACAGACTTTGTAAAAGCCTTTGACAAGTGTGACCATGGTGTAATAGCACACAAAATGCGTGATAAAGGAATAACAGGAAAAGTTGGTAGATGGATCTATAATTTCCTAACAAGTAGAACACAAAGAGTAGTAGTCAACAGAGTAAAGTCTGAGGCAGCTACTGTGAAAAGCTCTGTTCCACAAGGCACAGTACTTGCTCCCATCCTGTTCCTCATCCTCATATCGGACATAGACAGGGATATAAGCCACAGTGCTGTGTCTTCCTTTGCAGATGACACATGAATCTGTATGACAGTGTCCACCGTTGAAGACACTGCAAGACTCCAAACAGACATACTCCAAATCTTTAAATGGGCTGCAGAAAACAATATGAAGTTCAATGATGAGAAATTTAAATTACTCAGATACGGAAAAAGTGAAGAAATTAAAATCTCATCGGAGTACAAAACTAATTCAAACCAAACAATAGAGCGAAAAACTAATGTCAAAGACCTGGGAGTGATCATGTCAGAGGATCTCACCTTCAAGGATCATAACACCGTAGCAATTGCATCTGCTAGAAAAATGACAGTATGGATAATGAGAACCTTCAAAACCAGGGATGCCAAGCCCATGTTGACACTTTACAGATCGCTTGTTCTATCTAGGCTGGAATATTGCTGCACACTAACTGCACCTTTCAAGGCGGGTGAAATTGCTGACCTTGAAAATGTGCAGAGAACCTTCACGGCACGCATAATCACGATAAACCACCTCAATTACTGGGAACGCTGAAGTTCCTAAACCTGTACTCTCTAGAACGCAGGTGGGGAGATACATTATTATATACACATGGAAAATTCTCGAGGGATTAGTACCAAACTTGCACACGAAAATAACTCCGTCGAAAGCAAAAGACTCGGCAGGCGATGTCAACATCCCCAATGAAGAGCAGGGTGCCACTAGCACGTTGAGGACAACACAATAAGTGTCAGGGGCCCAAGATTGTTCAACTGCCTCCCAGCATCATCAGGGGATTACCAACAAACCCTGGCTGTCTTCAAGCAGGCACTGGACAGGCACCTGAAGTCGGTACCTGACCAGCCAGGCTGTGGTTTGTACGTTGGACTGCGTGCGGCTAGCAGTAACAGCCTGGTTGATCAGGCTCTGGTCCAACATGAGGCCTGGTCACAGACCGAGCCACGGGGCGTTGACCCCTGGAATTCTCTCCAGGTAAACTCCAGGTAATAGGAGTCTACCTGAGTCTACCTGGAGAATTCCAGGGGTCAACGCGCCCCGTCCGTGACCAGGCCTCTTGTTGACCAGAGCCTGATCAGCCAGGCTGTACTGCTGGCCGCACGCAGTCCACGCGAACCACAGCCCGGCTGATCAGGTACCGACTTGAGGTGCCTGTCCAGTGCCTGCTGAAGCAGCCAGCTGTGAATCCCCTGATGTATGCTGGAGGCAGTTGCAATCTTGGGCCTCACACTTATTGTGTTGTCCCTCAACGTGCTAGTGCACCTGCTTCTGAATGTACATCGCCTGCCGTCTTTGCTTTCGTAGGGTGATTTTTGTGTGCAAGTTGTAAAGCCCAGAATTTTCCATGTGTATAATATGATCTCCCGCCTGCGTTCTAAGAGTACAGGTTAGGAACTTCAGCGTTCCCAGCAGTTGAGGTGGTTTCATCGCACTTATGCGTGCCGTGAAGTTCTCTGCACATTTTCAAGGTCAGCAATTTCACCCGCCTGAAGGTGCAGTTAGTGTGCAGCAATATTCCAGCCAAGACAAGATCTGAAGTGTCAACATGGGCTGGCATCCTGGTTTGAAGGTTCTCATTATCCATCCTGTCATTTTCGAGCAGATGCATGCACATTGTTATGGTCCTTGAAGGTGAATCTCTGACATGAACACTCCCAGGTCTTTGACAGTTTTCGCTATGTGTGGTTGGAATTGTTTTGTACTCCGATGAGATTTTAATTTCTTCACGTTTTCCGTATCTGAGTATTGAATTCTCATCATTGAGACTTCATATTGTTTTCTGCAACCATTAAGATTTGTTATGTCTGGAAGTCTTGCAGTGTCTTCAACGTGGACTGTCATCAGATTCGGGTGTCATCTGCAAAGAAGACACAGCACTGTGGCTATATCCCTGTCAATGTCTGATATGAGGATGAGGAGATAGATGGGAGCAAGTACTGTGCCTTGTGGCAGAGCTTTCACAGTAGCTGCCTCAGACTTTCTTTGACTACTACTCTTTGTGTTCTATGTGTTAGGAAATTATAAATCCATCTACCAACTTTTCCTGTTATTCCTTTATCACGCATTTGTGTGCTATTCACCATGGTCACACTTGTCAAAGGCTTTGCAAAATCTGTGTATATAACATCTGCATTCTTTTATCTTCTAGAGCATCCAGGACCTTGTCTAGTGGTCCAGTAGTTGGAGACAGGAGGCTGCCTAAACCCATGCTGTCCTGGATTGTGCAATTGATGGGTATCAAGATGGTGGCGATCTTGCTCTTAGAACCCTTTCAAAGATTTTTATGATATGGGACGTTAGCGCAATTGGTCTGTAGTTCTTTGCTATTGCTTTACTGCCCCTTTGTGGAGCGGGGCTATGTCTGTTGTTTTTAGTAGCTGCGGGACGATCCCAGTGTCCATGCTCCCTCTCCATAGGATGTTAAAAGCATGTGATAGGGGCTTCTTGCAGTTCTTGATGAACACGGAGTTCCATGAGTCTGGGCCTGGAGCGGAGTGCATGGGCATGTCATTTATTGCCTTTTCAAAGTCATTTGGCGTAGTGATGATGTCAGAAAGGCATGCGTCTGTCCAAGTTCTGTGGCACTCTCATGAAAAAATCATTTAGGTTTTCGATTTTCAGTCTGGTTAGTGGCTCGCTAAAGACTGAGTCATACTGAGTCATAGGATGTTAAAAGCATGTGATAGGGGTTTCTTGCAGTTCTTGATGAACACAGTGACAGGATGTTCCAGAGAGGGAACACAGAAACAAGGGGACACAACTGGAAGCTGAAGACTCAGATGAGTCAAAGGGATGTTAGGAAGCATTTCTTCAGCCACAGAGTAGTCAGGAAGTGGAATAGTCTATAGAAAGATATAGTGGAGGCAGGAACCATACATAGTTTTAAGACGAGGTATGATAAAGCTCATGGAGCAGGGAGAGCAGAGACCCAGTAGCGGACAGCGAGGCGGGGCCAGGAGCTGAGTCTCGACCCTGCAACCACAATTAGGTGAGTACAATTAGGTGAGTACTGAGTTCCATGAGTCTGGGCCTGGAGCGGAGTGCATGGGCATGTCATTTATTGCCTTTTCGAAGTCATTCGGGGTCAGGATAATATCAGATAGGTGTGTCTACCAAATTCTGTGTCTTTCTCATAAAAAATTCATTTAGGTCTTCGACTCTCATTCTGGGTAGCGGTTCGCTAAAAACTGAGTCATATTGGGACTTTAGTAGCTCACTCATTTCCTTGCTGTCATCTGTGTAGGACCCATCCTGTTTAAATAGGGGCCCAAATACTGGATGTTGTTCTCGTCTTTGATTTGGCATAAGAAAAGAAATAATTTGGGTTTCTTTCAGTTTCATTTATGGCTTTTAGTTCTTCCCGCATTTCTTGATTCCTGTAAGATTCCTCTAGTTTTAGTTAGATGTTTGCTATTTCCCTAACCAGTGTCTCCCTACGTATTTCAGATATATTGGCCTCTTGTAGCCGCTCTGTTATTCTTTGCCTTTGCCTGTATAGGGAGCGCCTTTCCCTTTTTAGTTTACATCTTCTCCTCCTTTTCCTTAATGGAATTTGCCTTGAGCAAACCTCAAGTGCCACAGAGTTAATTTGTTCTAGGCATAGGTTAGAATCCATGATGCTTAGGCTATCTTCCCAGTTTATATCATTTAGGACTTGGTTTACTTGGTCCCACCTTATATTTTTGTTATTGTCTGGACCTCTATTATGTTGTGATCTGAGTAGTATATGTATTGTGTTTGATATGGTGACATTTCGAATCAGATCATCATTGTTAGTGAAGATGAGGTCCAGCGTATTCTCCAATCTTGTAGGCTCTATTATTTGCTGGTTTAAGGTGAATTTGGTGCAGAGATTTAAAAGCTCGTGTGTGTGTGTGAGTTTTCATCTGAGCTGCCTCCTGGTGTTATCTCTGCTACAACTTTATTTGCTATATTCCTCCATTTAAGAGCCTTAGGTTGAAATCCCCCAGGAGCAAGATGTTGGGGGCAGGAGCTGGAA
>WNWK01045797.1:0-14578 GCA_009830355.1 Cherax destructor | reverse complement strand
GCTCTGGACCTAATTCGATAAGGCATCTGTGCACAGCCACAGTTTGGGATTGTTTATGCTGAACCTAGCTTCAGTAGAAAGGGAGTTTTGTGACTGTTTTGGAGGATCTACTGATGGTCCCCAGTTAGGGTCGATTTTCTATCTCCTTGTTCCTGACGCTGTGTTGCTGTTGCCTGTTATAGTGCTGTTCTGCGAATTGGTCATTTTACTGGACAATCAAGCTGTTCTCGTTGTCAGTTTGTTAGAGCAGCTAGCTTAAGAGTCGTTCAGTCGTACACTGGTTGAGTCGAGTCTTAGAGTTACCGGGAGCACACTCATACACACATTTATTCTTATTTGTATATATTATTGTAATTACTGACATTGTGCCTGATGGTACTTCTGAGTCATTTATATATATGTGCCCTCAGCACAGACTTATTGTATATGAGAGCAGTGTAGGAGCTACCCTCCTAATTAACCTCCTAATTGATATCTTAATTAATATCTTTATATTTGATTTACTTTGCTACCCTAGATTTTCTCACTTTGTTAATAAACCTTTTAAATATCTGTTTGGTTAGTACCCTATCAGTTGCAATCCTCTTAAGCTATATAATATGTCGGATAACTGAACCAGGATACTGACTTTGTTGCAAAAGCCCAGTAACAGGCTGGATGCTAGAAGGGCTATCCTTTCTAGTGTTCACTGGAGATGTCTATTACTAATAGATATCGTGTCATTTTGTAACAATCACTAACCACTCTCGTAGTCATGATCACTAACCACTCTCGTAGTCATGATCACTAACCACTCTCGTAGTCATGATCACTAACCACTCTCGTGGTCATGATCACTAACCACTCTCGTAGTCATGATCACTAACCACTCTCGTGGTCATGATCACTAACCACTCTCGTAGTCATGATCACTAACCACTCTCGTGGTCATGATCACTAACCACTCTCGTGGTCATGATCACTAACCACTCTCGTAGTCATGATCACTAACCACTCTCGTGGTCATGATCACTAACCACTCTCGTAGTCATGATCACTAACCACTCTCGTAGTCATGATCACTAACCACTCTCGTAGTCATGATCACTAACCACTCTCGTGGTCATGATCACTAACCACTCTCGTCGTCATGATCACTTACCACTCTCGTAGTCATGATCACTAACTACTCTCGTAGTCATGATCACTAACCACTCTCGTAGTCATGATCACTAACCACATGTTAAAAAGGTGTAAATTTAACAAATTTTCACATTGTGGTGTATAAAGTACATATCACAAAACCTAACTACACTCGGGGATCTTAAGGGTGTATTGTTCGAAGTAAAGGACAAGTGCAGCTCCTGGTCCCCATTTAGAGGCTAACGATTGCTGTGGTATTGCTAGATATTTTTTAAGAGTAAATATATTCAAACACTGGTATACTTTTATTATTGTGGTATGCATAAATAAATAAATACAAAGTATATAATTTTTTTGACATGGTATTTTGTGAGGTATATATACGAGATATACATACGATTACACCGAGGGAAGTATATAACAAAGATGCTAAGACATTGGTAAGAAAATAATAACTTTATACATTTCAAACGTAAAAGTGTAATAATATTTCTTCATGTATAATCATTCAAAGTTCAACAGAACTTGATGATGAGGTCTGGTCACAGACCGGGTCGCAGGGGCGGTGACCCCTGAAACTCTCTCCTGGTAAACTCCAGGTATATACAACTTCAAACATTTATACACAGGGAAACGGAGCATTATATAAACTTTTCCATATATATTTAAACTAAGGTATAAACACTACATCTTAAGACATACAAGTTATATTTACATTAATTACTCCAGCCAGGAGATCTCAATACAACATAGAAAGGGAACAATATATGTTAATTCACTAGGCATATACATTACATGGTAAGTATTTATGCATTACAAGATATACATTTACACACTTCAAACAATGTAAATCTTTAAGATTACAGTTACATGTATTTTACGATCTATATACGAGCTTAAAATACAATTATATATAAGTTCAAATTGTAAAATTTTATATACACTTTTATACAAGTTATACATTTTTACGTGATTACATTTATAAACATTTTTCATAGGAAGTCATTTGTACATGGTAAAACTATACATTTATCTAAAAGTTCATAACCATAATTAAACATTTCTTCATAGGAAATCTTTATACACAGTAAAACTATACAATTAAATACAAGTTATACATTTTTATATGAAAACATAAACCTTTTTTTCATAGGTTTTCAATATACATGGTAAAACTGTACTGGCGTCAGGTGAGTGACGTGCAGCAGACGAAGACATTGTCACTTGTAGGTCCACGTCACCAACGTGAAGTGCAGTAGACGAAGACATTGTCACTTGTAGGTCCTGGTGGGGGAATGGACCCCTAAGATAATGTGGACTGTAAATGTTGCTACACTTAGCTTGTTGATGCATCCACGACTCCCCAGCCGTGTCAAGAATCGTTGGTTGATGCCACCGTACACATCCCCCACAGGGCTGTATAGGTGTATAAAATTGTGTAAGTATAATATATTGCCCCAAAGGAGCGTATGCCATATAATCAGTCATTGAATGGACTGAACTGCGGTTTACTTACAGTGTTTGGGCGGATCGCCCTCGTGTGACCGGGTGAATGATAAATCTGCCTAAAACAAATTATGCCTTGCCAACTGTGCAGCAGGTTTACATCTAGGTTTAAGCAGACTTACCTGGGTATTTGTAACGGACCCTTAATTCACACCCGGAAAACGCTGTCTTGATTGAAGAACGTTGCTGAAGAGTCACTGCCTTGTTAGACAAAGCACTCATTGTCCCTTCACGTTGCACAATTTGCAGTCTTTTTGCAGTAGTAAGATGCTGTGCACACTTCTGAATATACCGCGATTTTAATCACTAAACGCGCTGGAACAGAGAGAGTTCTTATCCGATTTCCCGATGTTAGTGGAGATTGAATTAGGAGATCATAGACGCACACGAAGGTCCCTTTGTTAGGTTAAATCCCTCGCGCCGTATGACCCGTCTCTTTCGTTTATAAGTTCAATCTGACCCTCTTGTGCGCCGCCGACCTTAGCGGGGCTTGGTATCATTGACCTCAGCACAATTTCAACACTTGCAAAATGCTGCAACAATTGCAATTCAAATACTTGTGTTCTCTAAATACTTCGATCACTGGAGCACATGATTATAATGTCAAGTGTAGAAACTAATACAGCAGTTTACTTGAACTTTCCTGCTAAGGTAAAGAGTCACATATCTCAATGTCTATCACTCATTAATTCACATTACCTGCAACACTGGTCAGCTAGACGTGACGTACTGCTTCCTCGTCAGACAACACGTGACATACTGTGGCCCGTTCATCTGTTACTAGTTAAGTTGTTGTCGAAGCCAGACACGCCGTCTAGCCCTTTCTAAGGGCAGAAAGGGTAGGGCCCTTGAAAAGTGCAGAAAGGGCTGATACCCCCCCTCTTTTGGAGAATTTTCTCCACAGTCCACGTCACCAACATGAAGTGTAGCAGCCGAAGACATTGTCACTTGTAGGTCCACGTCACCAACGTCAAGTGCAGCAGACGAAGACATTGTCACTTGTAGGTCCACGTCACCAACGTCAAGTGCAGCAGACGAAGACATTGTCACTTGTATGTCCACGCACCAACGTCAAGTGCAGCAGACGAAGACATTGTCACTTGTAGGTCCACGTCACCAACTCCAACACTGAGGGACTCATTACCTCATCTTTTGTACATAATTCTACTTTCTCCACAATAGGTCCTAGTATTGTATTGATAAAGCCACTGGTTGGCGAAACGTCTACTAAAAAGATAGATGTTGAGCATGTGTATAATTATTCATCTTTATGTTATGGTATACCATTCATGAATAACGTGTAAGAATGAAAGAGATAAGGGAGTATGCAAATGTGATAGATGAAAGTGTGTAATTGTAAGTGAAGGGAGTGTACCAGGGAGTGTACCTGGGAGTGTACCAGGGTGTGTACCAGGGTGTGAGACAGAAAACAGGGTGTTAGCGTGAGGGAGATAAAGATGTATACTAGAATGAGACAAAATACTGTGTAAGAGTAACGGAGTTACCTGGAGTTTACCTGGAGAGAGTTCCAGGGGTCAACGCCCCTGCGGCCCGGTCTGTGACCAGGCCTCATGTTGGATCAGAGCCTGATCAACCAGGCTGTGAAGGTTGTCGCCAATCTTCTTAGGAAAAGTATAATAGAAAAAGACAATAATAACAAGAGCAATAAACACTTTATTTTAAAAAAAATGAAATGAAAATAATAAATACGTAAATATGACTATAATTATCCTATCTTAAGAAAAATAAAAATGAAACAAAAATATATCACTGATCCAAACTAGATATTTACAGATGGATGGAGGTGTTGATCTTGTTAACACTGTAGCTATGAATCCATGTTAGACTCCGTTATGTTGCTGCATCGATGTTTCCCAAAAATCCAACAGTTTTCCACATCCACAATGTCACAAATGATATCAGGGACTCAGGTGAAGGTTGTCCCCTGGTAAAGTACAGTTGCCTGAGGTCTCTAGAGTGTGGACTTAGGAACTACTGGCGTAGTGAAGAATTGGAGGTAACGACTCTGTTTCTCACTTGGTGAGTACGCCGGCCTCCCACTAAGCCTTGAATCCGATGATCCGTGCGGAAACAGAGGAAGTGAGGTCGGGTGTGGTCAGTCGAGTGATTTCAACCTGTGGCCGGAGCCCAGCATTACACCTCTCACCTGGTGGAAACGGGGGAGGGGGGGTATAGCAGCAGCTAGACACTCACCCCACTTTAACAAGCCAACTACCATTCAGCCATCACTCTACATACCTTCACACTTTCATCACTCCTATCTATGGACTTTTCCCTCACACTTCCCCATAACAAGACTGCTAGTCAAGGAATAGAAGTAGAAATTATGAGGTAAAAGTCCCCCCCCAAAAAATGAAAGTCGCATAAGTACAAATATTCTACTGACTGTCACGACTTAACCAGTCAGAGAAATAATTAGATGAACCATTGATATACACAATATGAAACTTAAAAGCCTGGAGTGCCAATGTCCACCTCAAGAGGCGACTGTTGGTTCCCTTAAAAGTTTCTAGGTATACCAATGGTTTATGGTCTGTTTCTAGAATGAATTCTTTCCCCAGTAAATAGAATTTAAGTTTGGAGATACCCCACACAAGGGCTAAGCATTCCTTTTCAATGGTTGAGTATCTAGTTTCTGCCGGTAGAAGTTTCCGACTCAGGAAACATACAGGGAAAGGGGTACCGTCATGATACTGCAATAATACGGCACCTAAACCTGTATTGGAGGCATCAGTTCTTAAGCAAAAAGGTTTGCTAATATCTGGAATCTTAAGTATTGGACCTTTAGAGAATATTTCTTTAAGTTCATTAAACTTTTCTCGAGCTATGTCGGAAAGTTCAAGAGGTTCCCTCACAGACTTCTTAAGGTAGTCTTATAAACTTCCGGTGAGGTTAGTAATATTGGGGATAAATTTAGCATAGAAATTAACAGAACCGAGGAAGCTACGCATGAGTTTCTTCGTTCTTGGGAATTTAAACTCTGTTAAGGCTTTGATTTCCTGGGGAAGAGGTTGCAAGGAGTTATCTGCTAGAACAAAGCCTAGATATCTAATCTGGTTGTATGCCAGAAAGCACTTCTTTGGTTTTGCAGTGAGGCCGTGTGCACGTAACCGGCGCAAGACTGACGTCAAAGTCTGGATGTGTTCATCCCAAGTGGATGTCATGACGTAAATATTGTCAAAATAAACGGACAAGTTAGGCATATCACCCAGAACTTTCTTCATCAGTCTTACGTAGGTAGCACAGGCTGTTACGAGACCAAATGGCATTGTCCTATATTGCATGAGACCTTGGTGGGTAGGAAAGGCGGTGTACTGCTTGGATGAAGGCTCTAACTTAACTTGATGATATGCTTGTGCGATATCAATTTCTGTAAAAACGTGGCATCATAAAATTTATGGATGTCGTTATCTATGATAGGCATAGGTTCAGCATCCCACCGAGTGATAGCATTCAGTCCTCTAAAATCGATAGCCAGTCTATAGGAATTATCTTCTTTCTTAACCATGACCACTGGTGAACAATATGAAGAAACTGAAGGTTCTATGATGTTAAGTTTTAATAATCTGTCTACCTCTCGGTCGAATGCCTCCCTAAGATGAACTGGCACAGGGTATAATTTGCGTTTGATGGGAGTGTCTGTGACTAAGTTAATCTTATGGATAACCGTGGATGTTAACCCAGGAATGTCAGTAAAGACATCTGAAAAAGTCTTTACACATTTAAGGAGATCATGTTTCTTGTCTCGGTCCAAAGAATCATTAATATTTAAGTTAGTAGGAACTGAGGGTTCTAGAGTTACAACATCAGGCAGTTCCTCAGCTTCTACCTCAGATGTGTCAATAACACACACATTGCACTCCTCCGGGATTGACTCATGTTTAAGAGGAAAAACAACATCAAAAGTATTCAGACAATTTACAGTGTTTCTTCTGTAATATTTCTTAAGAATGTTTATATGATACAGCTTAGGCTTCCCCTTGACTTCTATGAGGTAATCAACCTTCCCACAAATCTTTAGTACTTTGTAAGGGCCTTTCCAGGCCACTAATAATTTATTTGCTTTTATTGGTAAAAGTACCAGAACTTCATCCCCTACGTTAAACTTCTCCTTTGACTCTTTGCATCAAAATATTTTTTATATTGGTTCATGGACAACGTTAAATTTTGAGAAACTAAGTCAGAGGTCTCCTCCAGTTTAGATCTTAAGTCAAGGAGAAACTGATACGAAGACTGAACCTCAGCACTTCCCTCTTCATTAGTCTATAAGTCATGAAGGATTGATAGTGGACCTCTGGCCTGTCTACCATAGAGAAGTTCAAAGGGTGAGAACCCTAATGAATCACTGGGAACTTCCCTCATGGCAAACAATGCACAGGGTAGGTAACGATGCCACTCTTTAGGTTTAAGGGAGCAAAGTTTCCTTAAAATGGACTTTAGGATGGAGTGTTGTTGCTCAATCCTCCCATTACAGCTGGGATGATATGGTGTGGTGAAAAGGGTTTCACCCCCCAGAAGTTGATAAAGATGTTGCATAAGTTCGGAGGTGAACTGCGTCCCCCGGTCTGACAAAATCTCTCTGGGGATACCCACCCTCTCTGGGGATACCCACCCGTGAAAAGATGGACAAAAGGGCTTCAGCTACCTCTATAGTAGTAATTGACTTCAAGGGTACAGCTTCCGGAAAACTGGAAGCATAATCCACTAATGTAAGAATATATCTATGTCCCCCAGATGAAAGTGGTGATAAGGGACCAACAATGTCAATGGCTACTCTCTCAAAGGGTACAGTAAAAATAGGCATTTTGACCATAGGTACTCACTGGGTACCTCGGGAGGATGACAGTTGGCAAACCTTACAAGATCTACAATATAAAGTGATATCTGAGGACATTCTCGGCCAAAAATAGGTTTCCCTAATTTTATTTAAGGTCTTACGGTGAGAGAAATGTCCAGCCACTGGTAGATCATGGGCCATTTTAAGAATGGTCTCCCTGCACTGGCTTGGGACAACTAGAGTGGAGTAGGCTATATCGTCTGAATGAGGCTTAAATACAGATGTGTATAGAATACCTCTAATGTATTCAAATTTATATGAAAAGTCTTTCCTTTGAATAACTTGATTTTTACTAGCTGAATCATGGCAATTCTGGAGAGAAGGGCAATTAAGTTGTAACTTGACAAAGTCATCCTTAAATATTTCCAAAGGTTTTAGGTCAGGAAAAATCAAAGGATGAATAGCAGGAGAAGCTAGTGCTTTGCTCTGTGTCCTACTTAATACCTGGATAGATTCAGAGACAATATCATCACTTTCATCTAAAGAGTTACCAGGTGATCCTGCTACCTCGCTATCGAGAGCATCATCATCTGTTCCTACATCCTCGGGAACAGAATTAGAGAGGGGGTTTTCTGACTTTAAAGGAAGAGGAGCTGAAATACTTACGTCCCCTGTTGGTAGTGAAAGGTCCCCCTCTGAAGGGAGAACGGCACCTTTTACATTACCAATAAGTACTGAACATGAGGTGATGGGGGCGAGTACGGCTTCGGACCACCCGGTGAACCATTTAGACCTAATGTAACAGCGGATGGTTGGGAATGTGTCCGATCGGCCCAAGTAGTCTGTAAGAATAGTGGAGGCATGAGTGGTTTGAGATTAGGGAACAGTTTATCAGATATGACAATACATGTGCATCCTGTGTCTCTTAATATCGTAGATACATTAAGACCATTAACTGTCCCTGAACAGAAGGGTGCTCGTTCATTACAGTCTTTGAAACACCTACCAACTTTTTGAACTTTCTTGGAAGGGCAATCGGGGCGTTTATGCCCTTTCATACCACACAAGTGACAAACTGGGATAAATGATGTTGGTTTACTTTCTACCAGAGGTTTAGTCTTCCTCACATCCGGTGATCCTTTGTCTTTCGGGATCGATCCCTTCAGGTCCTTATAGGAATTATGGGCTTCCGCATACAAGTCAGCAGCCTCAGCAACTTCCGCAGCCTTAATCATATTACGTTCTCTAATGAAGGTTCGTATCTGGTGGTGCAGAGCCGTCAGGAACTGGTCGGCAACCATGAAATCTCTAAGAGATACATAGTCGTGATCAATTCCTGCGCTGTCTATCCAAAAATCAAACAAACGAAAGAGAGTAATCTGTAACTGCTGGAAATTCTGACAGTGTTGTAATGCGGCATACCTGAAATCCTTCCTATAAGAATTTTTAGTTTTCTGGTAGGCCTTAATTTAAGAATTGCCTTCTTCAACAGATTATAGTCACAAATCATATAATGTGACAAAGTTGCATAAATGTTCAAAGCTGTCCCTGAGAATAACATACCCAGCCTAGTAGCCCAAGAATCAACTGGCCATTCACAGAGGGAAGCTGTATTTTCAAATCTGATAATATAAGAAGTTATGTCTTCCCCCGCTGTGAAGGGTGGTAAGTTGGGGGTGGGGGTATATGAAGGAGTGGGACGCTCCACTACGCCCTCATTTAATTTCTGCTGGGTAAAAACTAATTTCTTATTCTCTAATTCTAGGCGAGCTTTCTCTAACTCGCGATCTTTCTCTTTCTCTCGTTCCTCATGTTCTCTAGCTTTTGCTCTTTCCTCTAATTCTTTCTCTAGAGCGCGTGTATCACGTTCTCTAGCCTGTTGTTCACGTATTTGTGCTCTCTCTTCATGATCTTTAGCTCTTTCTTCACGATCAAGTTTATCACGTTCTTTTTTTTCTTCTAGTTCTCTTTCTAACTGTCTCTCTTGTCTTTCTCTTTCAATTTTTTCTTTCTCCCTTCTCTCTTCTCTCAATTCTCTCATTTTTCTCTTCTCTCTCAATTTCTAACTGTCTCTCTTGTCTTTCTCGATCCTTTTCTAACTGTCTCTCTTGTTTCTCTTTCAATTTCATTATTTTTTTCCTGAATCTTAGCAGCTATGAAAGATTCTAAAGTTTTCCCCGTAATACCTAGCTTAACCCCAGCATTCATCCAGAACTGGTATTCCTCCATACTAACCGGGAAAACATAACTTACTGGGTGAATGAAACAGATATAATAGAAAACATAGGGTTCAAATCCTGCTCCGCTACAACTGAACAAACAAAACCGGAGGGTTCAATCCCTACTTCGATTTATACAGTATGAATTGACCTGAGGGTTCTATGCCTCTATCAGTTTACCAAAGTCCCTTTTGGGGTTACCAATGGGGTAGCCTGTTTCCAACGAATTATGGATTCACTCATTCAGGAAGAGCAACTTTTGGGAACTTATGCATATTTAGATAATGTTACCCGACCATACAGTAAGGAGAATGGGATCACTTGACCATCCACTATAATCAAGAGTGTCCTATGACAGTTCCCTTGATATAACATACAAGAACTCAATGAAGAAGATTTATCACTGGAAAATCTCGGATCCCTAGAGTCTATTCCTAAAATAATCTTCAAGCTCAAAACAAAGGTGACAGAAGTAACTAGCACATCCTGCCTTGACTTTACTAACATAAACAAAGAGTATTTAACAATCACCAAATCCTTTAAATACCTTTACTGTAGTCCTACTATAGAAAATGAGAGGGTGGCAACCATCTGTGGTGTGGAGAGGTGGAGGTAAACACTGCGTCGCTGATGGCGGAGTTCCAATAATGTAGCCAGGTACCGCCGGCTCATGTACGAGTAGCGTCGAATCGTGTTTGAGGTGTCGAATCTTTGAGTCCAATCCTGGCAAGGTCGCCACTTGTGAAAGTTGTTGCCAATCTTCTTAGGAAAAGTATAATAGAAAAAGACAATAATAACAAGAGCAATAAACACTTTATTTTAATAGAAAGAAATGAAAATAATAAATACGTAAATATGACTATAATTATCCTATCTTAAGAAAAATGAAAAATGAAAACAAAAATATATCACTGATCCAAAGCTAGATATTTACAGATGGATGAAGGTGTTGATCTTGTTAACACTGTAGCTATGAATCCATGTTTGACTCCGTTGTGTTGTTGTTGTTGCATCGATGTTTCCCAAAAATCCAACAGTTTTCCACATCCACAATGTCACAAATGATATCAGGGACTCAGGTGAAGGTTGTCCCCTGGTAAAATACAGTTGCCTGAGGTTTCTAGAGTGTGGACTTAGGAACTACTGGCGTAGTGAAGAATTGGAGGTAACGACTCTGTTTCTCACTTGGTGAGTACGCCGGCCCCCCACTCAGCCTTGAATCCGATGATCCATGTGGAAACAGAGGAAGTGAGGTCGGGTGTGGTCAGTCGAGTGATTTCAACCTGTGGCCGGAGCCTAGCATTACACCTCTCACCGGGTGGAAAAGGGGAGGGGGGGGGTATAGCGGGAGCTAGACACTCACCCCACCTCAACAAGCAGACTACCATTCAACCATCCCTACATACCTTCACACTTACATAACTCCTATCTATGGACTTTTCCCTCACACAGGCTGTTACTGCTGGCCTCACGCAGTCCAACGTACGAACCACAGCCCGGCTGGTCAGGCACCGACTTTAGGTGCCTGTCCAGTGTCTGCTTGAAGACAGCTGTGGGTCTATTGGTAATCCCCCTTATGTATGCTGGGAGGCAGTTGAACAGTCTTGGGCCCCTGACACTTATTGTGTTGTCTCTCAACGTGCTAGTGGCACCCCCTCTTTCCATTGGGGGGATGTTACATCGTCTGCCGAGTCTTTTGCTTTCATAGGGAGTGACACTCGTGTGCAAGTTTGGTACTAATCCCTCTAGGATTTTCCAAGTGTATATAATAATGTATCTCTCCCGCCTGCGTTCCAGGGAGTACAGGTTTAGGAACTTCAAGCGTTCCCAGTAATTGAGGTGGTTTATTGCAGTTATGCGTGCCATGAAGGTTCTCTGTACATTTTCTAGGTCAGCAATTTCACCTGCCTTGAAAGGTGCAGTTAGTGTGCAGCAATATTCCAGCCTAGATAGAACAAGCGACCTGAAAAGTGTCAACATGGGCTTGACATCCCTGGTTTTAAAGGTTCTCATTATCCATCCTGTCATTTTTCTGGCAGATGCCATTGCTACAGTGTTATGGTCCTTGAAGGTGAGATCCTCTGTCATGATCACTCCCAGGTCTTTGACATTATTTTTTCGGTCTATTGTGTGGTTGGAATTTGTTTTATACTCCGATGAGATTTTAATTTCCTCACGTTTTCCATATCGGAGTAATTGAAACTTCTCATCATTGAACTTCATATTGTATTCTGCAGCCCATTTAAAGATTTGGTTGATGTCTGCTTGGAGTCTTGCAGTGTCTTCAATGGTGGACACTGTCATGCAGATTCGGGTGTCATCTGCAAAGGAAGACACGGCACTGTGGCATATATCCCTGTCTATGTCCGATATAAGGATGAGGAACAGGATGGGAGCGAGTACTGTGCCTTGTGGAACAGAGCTTTTCACCGTAGCCGCCTCAGACTTTACTCTGTTGACTACTACTCTTTGTGTTCTACTTGTTAGGAAATTATAGATCCATCTACCAACTTTTCCTGTTATTCCTTTATCACGCATTTTGTGTGCTATCACACCATGGTCACACTTATCAAAGGCTTTTGCAAAGTCTGTGTATATAACATCTGCATTCTGTTTGTCCTCTAGAGCATCCAGGACCTTGTCGTAGTGGTCCAGTAGTTGGGACAAACAGGAGCCACTTGCTCTAAACCCATGCTGCCCTGGGTTGTGTAATTGATGGTTATCTAGATGAGTGGCGATCTTGCTTCTTAGAACCCTTTCAAAGATTTTTATGATATGGGACGTTAGCGCTATTGGTCTGTAGTTCTTTGCTATTGCTTTACTGCCGCCTTTGTGGAGTGGGGCTATGTCTGTTGTTTTTAGTAGCTGCGAGACGACCCCAGTGTCCATGCTCCCTCTCCATAGGATGTTAAAAGCACGTGATAGGGGCTTCTTGCAGTTCTTGGTGAACACGGAGTTCTATGAGTCTGGGCCTGGAGCGGAGTGCATGGGCATGTCATTTATCGCCTTTTCAAAGTCATGTGGCGTCAGGGTAATGTCAGATAGGCTTGCTTCACAGGTAAGCATTTATACATTTTAAATCTAGTATATAAACAGTACACAATACCGTCAAGTTGAAAAATTAGACACATGTGCAACATCTGGGTATCTTTAATGTAGAAGTTTCTCCATCCAGTGGCTTTATCAATACAAATTCAAGAACACAACTGGAAGACAGTAGAACTAATTACAAAAGATGAGGTAGTCAGTGCCTCAGCCTTGGAGTTGGTATGAAGAGCACCGTAGTCGTGAAGATTTTGGAGCACTGGCAAGAAGGCTGGCGCTTATATACTGGTGTCACGTAGAGAGGACGGGTAACAGACGAGGGCATAGTCACTGACCCTCGTCAGCTACCCGTCCCCTTTTCACCTGACTCCAGTATATAAGCGATAGCCATCTTGCCTGTGCTCCAGAATCTTCACGACTACGGTGCTCTTCACACCAACTCCAAGACTGATGGACTGATTACCTCATCTTTTGTATACAGTTCTACTGTCTTCCAGTTGTGTTCTTGAATTTGTATTGATAAAGCCACTGGATGGAGAAACTTCTACATTAAAGATACCCAGATGTTGCACATGTGTCTAATTTTTCACATTATAAAACTTTACAATCACATACAACGATCACATCCAACACCACTATCACCACAAAACTATCACCTCACCACTATCACCTCACCTCTATCACCACACCACTATCACCTCACCACTATCACCTCACCTCTATCACCACACCACTATCACCTCACCACTATCACCTCACCTCTATCACCTCACCTCTATCACCACACCACTGTCACCACACCACTATCACCTCACCACTATCACCTCACCACTATCACCACTCCACTGTCACCACACCACTATCACCACACCACTATCACCACACCACTCACCACACCACAATCACCTCACCACTATTATCACACCACTATCACCACACAACTATCACCACACCACTATCACCTCACCACTATTATCACACCACTATCACCACACCACTATCACCACACCACTATCACCACGCCACTATCACCACACCACTATCACCACGCCACTATCACCACACCACTATCACCACACCACTATCACCACACTACTATCACCACACAACTATCACCACACCACTATCACCACACCACTATCACCTCACCACTATCACCTCACCTCTATCACCACACCACTATCACTTCACCACTATCACCACACCACTATCACCACACCACTGTCACCACACCACTATCAACACACCACTATCACTACACCACTATCACCACACCACTGTCACCACACCACTATCACCACACCACTATCATCACACCACTATCATCACACCACTATCATCACACCACTTTTTTCACATCACTATCACCACACCACTATCTCCTCACCACTATCACCACACTACTGTCACCACACCACTATCACCACACCAATATCACCACACCGCCATAACCCTACCATGTCGGTCAGCTCGTATTAATAATTTTTAAACCTGCCAGTGTACCTGACCTAAAATTTAGTGATACCATCCACCTAGTGTCATCATTCAGAAATCTTACAGTGTTGACGTAGCTATTAACCAGTAACAAATCGGTACTATTGCGATGGAGTGACGTATACAGTTTGTGGTAATACACTAAACCTGTAGTTAGCAGCGGTCGCAATATACACAACGAAAATCAAATATTCCTCCAGTAATCTTCATCTTCAGAAGCCACGGCTGTTCCATCACGCAAGTTATACTTTTTGTATCAAACGGAACACATATTACTGTTAATTATTCTTCCATTAGTCCTTTTCATGTGCTAGTCCAAAATCACTTATTTGGATACGCCCAAATAAGTGATCCACTAATCCGGTTTCGCCGGATTCGTCAATAACAAGTGAAC
>WNWK01045796.1:0-14578 GCA_009830355.1 Cherax destructor | reverse complement strand
ACATGGCCTCACTGCAAAACCAAAGAAGTGCTTTCTGGCATATAACCAGATTAGATATCTAGGCTTTGTTCTGCAGATAACTCCTTGCAACCTCTTCCCCAGAAAATCAAAGCCTTAACAGAGTTTAAATTCCCAAGAACGAAGAAACTCATGCGTAGCTTCCTTGGTTCTGTTAATTTTTATGCTAAATTTATCCACAATATTACTAACCTCACTGGAAGTTTATCGGACTACCTTAAGAAGTCTGTGAGGGAGCCTCTTGAACTTTCCGACATAGCACGAAAAAAGTTTAATGAACTTAAAGAAATATTCTCTAAAGGTCCAATACTAAAGATTCCAGATATTAGCAAACCTTTTTGCTTGAGAACTGATGCCTCCAATACAGGTTTAGGTGCCGTATTATTGCAGTATCATGATGGTACCCCTTTTCCTGTATGTTTCCTAAGTCAGAAGCTTCTACCAGCAGAAACTAGATACTCAACCATTGAAAAGGAATGCTTAGCCCTTGTGTGGGGTATCTCTAAACTTAAATTCTATTTACTGGGGAAAGAATTCATTCTAGAAACAGACCATAAACCATTGGTATACCTAGAAACTTTTAAGGGAACCAACAGTCGCCTCTTGAGGTGGACATTGGCACTCCAGGCTTTTAAGTTTCATATTGTGTATATCAATGGTTCATCTAATTATTTCTCTGACTGGTTAAGTCGTGACAGTCAGTAGAATATTTGTACTTATGCGACTTTCATTTTTTTTGGGGGGACTTTTACCTCATAATTTCTACTTCTATTCCTTGACTAGCAGTCTTGGTATGGGGGAGTGTGAGGAAAAAGTCCATAGATAGGAGTGATGAAAGTGTGAAGGTATGTAGAGTGATGGTTGAATGGTAGTTTGCTTGTTGAGGTGGGGTGAGTGTCTAGCTCTCGCCTCCCCCCCCCTATTCACCCGGTGAGAGGTGTAATGCTAGGCTCCGGCCACAGGTTGAAATTACTCGACTGACCACGCCCGACCTCACTGTAAGTACTTCACGGCTGCTCGTATCTTAATTATTTTATGTTCAAGAGCTTCACTCTTTAATTTGTTTGGAGCTTCACTCATGTTGAGCAACATTAACTTCTGCCCTGCCTTGGTTTGTGGTAAAGTTATTACGGTTTCACCATTTCTTTTAAAGGCCTTATGCCTACTATGTAAATTAATGCTAGAGTGGTGAGTAATTCTTTTGGTTTCTTCCACAGTCCTCTGTTTCCGCACGGATCATCAGATTCAAGGCTGAGTGGGGGGCCGGCGTACTCACCAATTGAGAAACAGAGTAGTTACCACCAAATCTTCACTACACCAGTAGTTCCTAAGTCCACACTATAGACACCTCAGGCAACTGTACTTTACCAGGGGACAACCTTCACCTGAGTCCCTGATATCCTTTGTGACATTGTGGATGTGGAAAACTGATGGATTTGTGGGAAACATCGAAACAACAACAACAATAATACCACCACGGAGTCTAACATGGATTCATTGCTTCTGTGTTAACAAGATCAACACGTGTAAATATCTAGCTTTGGATCAGATATATATATTTTTTGTTTTCATTTTTCATTTTTCTTAAGATAGGATTATTATAATCATATTTACGTATTTATTATTTACATGTCTTTCTATTAAAATAGTGTTTATTTTTCTTGTTATTATTGTCTTTTTCTATTATACTTTTCCTAAGAAGATTGGCAACAACCTTCACACACGCACATACAACAGGCCCAGTTTTCAATCGACATGTGCATATTACAAAATGGTAATTAATACACATACATACATACACACACACACACGCACACACACACACACACACACACACACACACACACACACGTGGCAATGCTTTATTTACAGGGAGCAAAGTCAGGGTATTTTCCAGAATGGTCTGTAATATACCACTGTGGATAAATATTTTGACATATCTTGAACATTTCCGAGTGAGTTGTCTCTGAATTCATTAATTTTATCACACTCCAGTACATAATGATGCAGGGTTTGACAATAATCGTTTCTGGAATGGATTAATTGTACTGTATTTCCATTATTTCTTATGGGAAATATTGATTTGATTTTCGAACATTTCGAATTTAGAACAAGCTCCTGGAACGGATTATGTTCGATTTCCGAGGTTCCACTGTACCAGAAAGTTTTATGGAGCTTGTATGAATGATGTTTAATGAATGAGAGCATGATGCTTTGTTTTCATCAGACTTTGTCCAGATGGACCGTTTTGTTTAGGTCGAACATCAGAGTAACATCTAAATACAGAATAAAAAATTTCTCAAAAAAGTTGGGCGAATATTGAGTTGTACGAATATAGGGAAATGAATAATGAGGTTCCACTGTAGTTACCTTAGTGAACTGAGGCGAAGGGAAGGTAGTGAAGGTAGTGGAGACACTGCCAGCCGGGCGCCGGGCAGCTAGTAGTCGCGTCATCTCGTCCTGAACAACAAATTATTACAACAGAAATTAATACAATAAAAATGAATACAACAGAAATGAATTCACCGTCAGCAACAACTGGAATATCCTGCACCAAATATTATCCTCCTTAGATATTACAATCTCCCACATGTAAACTCAAAGATGGATCAACACAACATTATACCAGAAATAGTTCCTGGAAGTACCCTGGCCAAACAGGTACATACCAGTTATGTTGAAAATAGTATAAAACACAGGCAAGTTGATGATCTTCCACCTACATTTGATGGAATTTAAGATTCCATTCTCACGCTTCAGCTTCATGTCGTTCCAGACCATGGATAAGGGACTGACCCCCCTCAGATCTCCAAGGTTCATGGACTGATTAAATCATCTGCTGCCTCTGTATTTCACTGAAGGAGTCTACTGTGTAGGCCAAATGTTTCAACAATATACAGTGGTCCCTCGACTATCATAATTAATCCGTTCCAGGAGCTATTACTTAACACGAAAAAAACGTAATTCGAAACCTTATTTCCCATAAGAAATAATGTAAATACAATTAATCCGTTCCACCCAAAAATATTCACATACATTGTACATGTACTAAATAATAAAAAACAATACTATATATACAGTAGACCGTCATTTAGCACGAGATTATGTTGCACGTTACGGGTATTGCACGATTGAAGATTTGTGACACATTATTATCTTACATGACGTAAAGATGATATTACACGGTTTGGCAGGAGGGGAAAAATTTTGAGCGCGCGGTCGCCCGCGGTGGGTTAAACCATTGAGTCAGTGGGGGAGTCCTACTGCTATCCCCAGCCACCCTCACCTACCCATGCATCCCTCCCAGCGTTCAGTTTGGTTCGTACACGTGCAGGACGATAATAATCGGGTAGCTCGCTGTGTTTATTTACATTATTTTCCTCATTTTCATTGCATTTTGATAAATATACCAAGCAATCATGGCACCCAGTAAGCATACAAGTGTTCCAGCAAGTGACAAGAAAAAGTTTAAGCGTTCAAGTCTAGGAATTTCAAAGAAAATCGAAATATTAGATAAGCTTAAGAGTGGCTCACGTGTGAGGGATATAGTGAGGGCCTATGGCCTTAATGAAGCGTCAGTTCGTATGATTAGGAAGAATGAGGCGAATATACGAGCTTGTGTAATGAATAACCCAAAATGTGACCTCATGAAAAGAATGACACGTAGGTCCCAACAAGTAAATAAAACTGAAAACTTGTTGCTTGAGTGGATCGAACAGAAAACGAAGAAAGGTGCACCACTTAATTTTATATTAATTAGGGAAAAGGCCTTACAGTTGTTTAAAACAGTGTGTGATAGGGAAGGAAGGCCTGAAAACGAGTGTATGTTTACCACAGGCTGGTTCAAGAACTTTAAGTTGCATAACAAGTTACATAATATTAAGTTTTCTGGTGAAAGTGCTTCAGCTGATCATACAGCAGCAAGTAATTTCCCTGCTGAATTTCAGGAACTTATTTCTGAGGGTGGCTATGAGCCACAACAAGTGTTTAATGCTGACGAGACAGGTGTTTTCTGGAAGAAAATGCCAACACGAACTTATATCAGTCAGCAAGAGAAAACTGCACCAGTCTTCAAGACAGCAAAGGATCGCTTCACCTTGCTCCTTTGCGGTAATGCATCAGGTGATTTCAAGTGTAAGCCCATGGTTATTTACCGCTCTAAGAATCCTCGTGCTTTGAAAGGTGTGGATAAAAACACCTTACCAGTAATTTGGAGGTCAAATCAGTCAGCATGGATGACAGAGGAAATATTTATTGACTGGTTTAAGCATCACTTTATTCCTGAAGTCAAGTTTTACCTGCACAGCAAGAACCTTGCATTCAAGGCTCTCTTCATTCTTGATAATTCCGTACTCATCCACAAGCTTTGCTGGATGTGACCCCACATGTAAAAGTTGTATTTTTACCTCCAAATACAACATCTCTGATTCAACCACTGGACCGGGGAGTTATTCAGACATTCAAGTGTAACTACACAAAAAAAAAAATATATAAAAAACTAGTTGCATCAATGGACTCTGACTCCAACCTGGCAGTACCAAGCTTCTGGAGTAAATTTAACATTGCAGATGCCATCAGCTATGCTAGAAGTGCATGGAATGAAGTGCCCTAATCAACATTAAATGCAGGCTGGGGAAAGATATGGCCTTCTGTAGTTAATTCTTTCTCTGGTTTTCCCTTGCTTGAGAGTCAGGTTCAGGAAATTGTTCAGCTGGTAAGGAGATTACCAGGTGATGGTTTTGAAGATATGAATGAAGATGATGTGAATGAACTCTTAGAAGATGATGAAGACAGGAGTCCAGAGGAAATGTTGGCACAGTTCGATGCACAGATACAAGGGAGGGAGATAACAGAAGAAGATGAAAAAGAACCTGAAGAAAAACAGTTAAAATTGCAGCAGTTATGTGAGCAGTTCCATGTTGCTGCTAAACTAGCAGACTTTTTCACTGAAGAGGACCCTGACAAAGCTAGAAGCAGGGCTTTGAAATGGGGTCTAGACAAGCTGATGATGCCTTACTGTCAGCTGTACAATGTAATGCAGCATAACAGAGCCCAGAGATCCATTACAGAATTTATGCACACTCCAATACAATCATCGACTTCAGCACCAGAACCTCTACCATCCACTTCTACCGACAACCAACAAGCATCCACCTCAGCCCAGTAGGGCCACACCATCCATATCCACTCTTCACTACCATCCACAAACATCATTACCCACAATTTAAGGTAAGAAATACTATTATTTCTATTGCATTTGTAGTCTTAAGCAGTAATATATCACGACAATGCACTACAATTACATATCCACCTCAGCCTAGTAGGGCCACACCATCCATATCCACTCTTCACTACCCTCCACAAACATCATTACCCACAATTTAAGGTAAGAAATACTATTATTTCTATTGCATTTGTAGTCTTAAGCAGTAATATATCACGACAATGAACTACAATTACATATTCGCCTTCAATTTTTGAAAGATCTGTTGGTCTAAAAAAACTTGTTTGGCTTTTTGGGGACTCCCAGGAACGTAACCCTTTTTTTCCCATTAGTTATTTTAATTATTTAACACGAAATTATCTAACACGACTTTTTCAGGAACGTAACTACTGTGCAAAATGACGGTCTACTGTATATACATTTACTTACCTTTATTGAAGAGTTGCAGGCATCTGGAAGATAGGGAGGATGACAGGGGCAGGGAGTTAGTGGTTGGAAGGGGAATCCCCCTCCAAAAGGACTTCAGGTAACAAGTCCCTCTCTGGGGTTACTTCCCTTCTTGGTCTTTTAATCCCACTAGGACCAGCTTGAGAGTCACTAGACCCCTGCCTGGTGAAATAACTGTCCAGAGTTCTCTGTTTCTGGCGACTCTAATACTTTCATGAAGTACAACATGGCTCTGTCACTGAAGTGGTTGCACAGAAGGCTCATTTCAGCTTGCTCAGGGTGGTGTTTTTCAACAAATGTCTGCAACTCATTCCACTTTGTACACATCTCCTTAAGCACTGAAGAATAAGGCGTGTGTGTGTGTGTGTGTGTGTGTGTTGTGTCTGTGTGTGTGTCTCTCTCTCTCTCTCTGTGTCTGTGTGTGTGTGTGTGTGTGTGTGTGTGTCTATCTCTCTCTCTCTCTCTGTGTGTCTCTCTCTCTCTCTCTCTCTCTGTGTGTCTCTCTCTCTCTCTCTCTCTGTGTGTGTCTCTCTCTCTCTCTGTGTCTCTCTCTCTCTCTCTCTCTCTCTCTCTCTGTGTCTCTCTCTCTCTGTGTCTCTCTCTCTGTGTCTCTCTCTCTCTCTCTCTCTCTCTCTCTCTCTCTGTGTGTGTGTCTCTCTCTCTCTCTTTCTCTCTGTGTGTCTCTCTCTGTCTCTCTCTCTCTGTGTCTCTCTCTGTGTCTCTCTGTGTCTCTCTCTCTGTCTCTCTCTCTGTCTGTCTCTCTCTCTCTGTCTGTCTCTCTCTCTCTCTCTGTGTCTCTCTCTGTGTGTGTGTCTCTCTCTCTCTCTTGTGTCTCTCTCTCTCTCTCTGTGTCTCTCTCTGTGTCTCTCTCTCTGTGTGTCTCTCTCTCTCTGTGTCTCTCTCTCTCTGTGTCTCTCTCTCTCTGTGTCTCTCTGTCTCTCTCTCTCTCTCTCTGTCTCTCTCTCTCTCTCTCTGTTCCCCAATTCCACAATATCTTCCACAACATGTTCCACAACAGGCACAGGGTCAGCATCAAATCCTTCAAAATTCCTCTCTTGGACATAATCCGGCCACAGTGGTCTCCAAGCAGAGTTCAAAGTCCTGGAAGTCACTCCCTCCCAAGCCTTACCTATAAGGCCTATGCAATGCATGATATTGAAGTGTTCTTTCCAGAATTCTCTTAAGGTCAATTCAGTGTCTGAGGTCACATCAAAGCACTTCTGAAACACTGCTTTGGTGTACAGTTTCTTGAAGTTTGTAATGACCTACTGGTCCATGGGCTGGATGAGAGGAGTGGTGTTAGGAGGCAAGAACTTCACTCTGATGAAATTTAAGTTGTCAGGCAACAACTCTTGAAAGTTGTGAGGATGAGCAGGAGCATTGTCCAGTACCAGGAGGCACTTGAGTCCCAATTTCTTTTCCAGGAGGTATTTCTTCACACTAGGGCCAAACACTCCAGTCAACCATTCCTTGAAAACTCCATAGTGACCCATGCCATGGTGTTAGCCTTCCAATGCACACACAATTTATCCTTGTTAACACTGTGTTTCTTGAAGAGTCTGGGATTTTCTGCGTGATACACCAGTAAAGGCTTCACTTTAAAATCACCACTGGCATTGGCACACATCATGAGAGTTCGTCTGTCTTTCATAGGCTTGTGTCCTGGCTATGCCTTTTCCTCCTGAGTAATGAAGGTCCTGTTGGGCATTTTCTTCCAAAACAGGCCTGTTTCATCACAATTAAACACTTGTTGGTGTTCAAATTTTTCAGTATCTATGAACCCCTGGAATTCCTGCACAAATTTTTCAGCTGCACGTTTGTCTGAGCTGGCTGCCTCACCATGCTTCACAACACTGTGTATGCCACTACGTTTCTTAAACCTCTCAAACCAGCCTTTGCTGGCTTTAAAATCACTCGCCTCACCACTGGTTGCAGGCATTGTCTTGACAAGATCTGCGTGCAACTTCCTTGCCTTTTCACAAATTATCGCTGTGGAAATACTATCACCCGCTATCCGTTTTTCATTGATCCACACCATCAACAACTTCTCAACCTCATCCACTGTTTTCGATCTATTTTTCGTTAACATATCAACCCCTTTGCAACATTAGCTTCCTTCATCTCATTTCTCTTTGCCAGGATAGAGCTGATAGTAGATGGGGTTTTCTTGTACATCCTGGCAAGCTCACTCAGACGTACGCCACTCTTATATTTTTCTATAATCTCTTTCTTCAGTTCGATGGTGTTCCTCACTTTCTTTACCACAGGGGTGTCACTAGGAAGCTTCTTCGGACCCATGGTGACTTATTTCACAGTGACAATCACTAAACCACCAAAAAAGACACCAAATGTATTGTGAATGTTTGAAAGAGTGCGCTGGGTAATGTTCTCTCAATGGTAAACAATGCTTCGCTGGTGTCCTGCGCAGGCGCAGGGCAGGCGCAAAGCACGCAGACAGGTCTAATATGTTACGATACACGAGTCCATTTACGATACACAAAATCGAAAAAAGCTTACGTAACAGGAGTTTTACGATATATGAGCCTTACGATACTCGGGGGTCCACTGTACAGTGGACCCCCGAGTTTCGACCACCTCAAAACTTGAACAATTATGTAAGTGTAATATTGTAAGTGCTTTGGAAAGTGTATTTTTGGGGGTCTGAAACGGACTAACCTACTTTACATTATTCCTTATGGGAACAAATTCGTTCGGTAATGGCACTTGAACAGCCTTCTGTAATGAATTATGGCCGAAACTCGGGGGTTAACTGTACTGAACTGCTGCATATGTGTGTTAATCAACAGGTAAATACAGTGGACCCCCGGAGTTCGTTGTCGTCGGAGTTCATGAAAATTGGAGTTTATGACATTTATTTTTATTTTTTATTAACATATCGCCCGATTCCCACCAAGGCAGGGTGGCCCGAAAAAGAAAAACTTTCATCATCATTCACTCCATCACTGTCTTTCCAGAGGGGTGCTTTACACTACAGTTATAAAACTGCAACATTAACACCCCTCCTTCAGAGTACAGACACTGTACTTCCCATCTCCAGGACTCAAGTCCGGCCTGCCGGTTTCCCTGAATCCCTTCATAAATGTTACTTTGCTCTCACTCCAACAGCACGTCAAGTATTAAAAACCATTTGTCTCCATTCACTCCTATCAAATACGCACATGCATGCTTGCTGGAAATCCAAGCCCCTCGCACCCAAAACCTCTTTTACCCCCTCCCTCCAACCTTTCCTAGGCCGACCCATTCCCCACCTTCCCTCCACTACAGATTTATACACTCTTGAGGTCATTCTGTTTCGTTCCATTCTCTCTACATGTCCGAACCACCTCAACAACCCCTCCTCAGCCCTCTGGATAATAGTTTTGGTAATCCCGCACCTCCTCCTAATTTCCAAACTCCGAATTCTCTGCATTATATTCACACCACACATTGACCTCAGACATGACATCTCCACTGCCTCCAGCCTTCTCCTCGTTGCGACATTTATCACCCATGCTTCACACCCATATAAGAGTGTTGGTATAACTATACTCTCATACATTTCCCTCTTTACTTCCATGGACAAAGTTCTTTGTCTCCACAGACTCCGAAGTGCACCACTCACCCTTTTCCCCTCATCCTTCATAGACCCATCTGCTGACATGTCCACTCCCAAATATCTGAATACATTCACCTCCTCCATATTTTCTCCCTACAATCTGATATCCAATCTTTCGTCACCTAATCTTTTTGTTATCCTCATCACCTTACTCTTTCCTATATTCACTTTCAATTTTCTTCTTTTACATACCTTACCAAATTCATCCACTAACCTCTGCAACTTCTCTTCAGAATCTCCCAAAAGCAACTGTGACAACTCCCACTTTGTATTTGATTCTTTGTCTTTTAACCCCACACCTCTTGCCAAGACCCTCGCATTCACTTCTCTTACAACCCCATCTATAAATATATTGAACAACCACGGTCACATCACACATCCTTGTCTAAGGCCAACTTTTACCGAGAAATAATCTCCCTCTCTCCTACACACTCTAACCTGAGCCTCACTATCCTCATAAAAGCTCTTCACTGCCTTCAGTAAACTACCTCCTATTCCATACAATTGCAACATCTGCCACATTGCCCCCTTATCCACCCTATCATACGCCTTTTCCAGATCCATAAATGCCACAAAAACCTCTTTACCCTTATCCAAATACAGTGGAACCCTGGTTAACGAAAAAAATTCATTGCAGAAGCCTGCTCAAGTGCCATTACCGAACGAATTTACTTCCTTAAGAAAAAATGTCATTTAGGTTAGTCTATTTCAGACCCCCAAAAATACACTTCCACAAGCACTTACAATATTATACTTACATAATTGCACGATTTCCGGGGTGTTCGTTAACCGGTATTCCACTGTACTGTTCACCTATATGTTTTACTGCAAACACTTGGTCTACACACCCCCTACCTTTCCTAAAGCCACCTTGTTCATCTGCTATTCTGCTCTCCGTCTTACTCTTAATTCTTTCAATAATAACTCTACCATACACTTTACCTGGTATACTCAACAGACTTATTCCCCTATAATTTTTGCACTCTCTTTTGTCCCCTTTGCCTTTGTACAAAGGAACAATACACGCTCTCTGCCAGTCCCTAGGTACCTTACCCTCTTCCATACATGTATTAAATAATAGCACCAACCACTCCAAAACTATATCTCTGCCTGCTTTTAACATTTCTACCTTTATCCCATCAATCCCAGCTGCCTTACCCCCTTTCATTCTACCCACTGCCTCACGAACTTTCCCCACACTCACAACTGGCTCTTCCACACTCCTACAAGATGTTATTCCTCTTTGCCCTACACACGAAATCACAGCTTCCCTGTCTTCATCAACATTTAACAACTCCTCAAAATATTCCCTCCATCTTCCCGATACCTCTAACTCTCCTCTCCTATTTTTAACTGTCAAATCCATTTGTTCCCTAGGCTTCCTCAACTTATTAATCTCACTCCAAAACTTTTTCTTATTTTCAACAAAATTTGTTGAAAACATCTCACCCACTCTCTCATTTGCTCTCTTTTTACATTGCTTGATCACTCTCTTAACCTCTCTTTTTTCTTCATATACTCTTCCCTCCTTGCATCACTTCTACTTTGTAAAACCTCTCATATGCTATATTTTCTCCCTTACTACTCTCTTTACATCATCATTCCACCAATCGCTCTTCTTCCCTCCACACCCACTTTCCTGTAACCACAAACTTCTGCTGAACACTCTAACACTACATTCTTTAACCTACTCCATACATCTTCAACCCGTTGCCTACACTCTCACTAGCCCATCTATCCTCCAACAGTTGTTTATATCTTACCCTAACTACCTCCTCTTTTAGTTTATAAACCTTCACCTCTCTCTTACATACTGATTCTATTTTCCTTGTATCCCATCTACCTTTTACTCCCACTTTAGCTACAACTAAAAAGTGATCTGATATATCTGTGGCCCCTCTATAAACATGTACATCCTGAAGTCTACTCAACAGTCTTTTATCTACCAATACATAGCCCAACAAACTACTGTCATTACGCCCTACATCATATCTTGTATACTTATTTATCCTCTTTTTCTTAAAATATGTATTACCTATAACTAAACCCCTTTCTATACAAAGTTCAATCAAAGGGCTCCCATTTTCATTTACACCTGGCACCCCAAACTTACCTACCACACCCTCTCTACATGTTTCTCCTACTTTAGCATTTAGGTCCCCTACTACAATTGCTCTCTCACTTGGTTCAAAAGTTCCTATACATTGCTAACATCTCCCAAAATCTCTCTCTCTCCTCTACACTTCTCTCTTCTCCAGGTGCATACACGCTTATTATAACCCACTTTTCACATCCACCCTTATTTTAATCCACATAATCCTTGAATTTACACATTTATATTCCCTCTTCTCCTTCCATAACTGGTCCTTCAACATTATTGCTACCCTTCCTTAGCTCTAACTCTCTTAGATACTCCACGTAATCCCATTTATTTCTCCCTAATGAAACTCGTCTACCCCCTGCTGCTTTGTTTCGCTTAAGGCCAGGATATCCAACTTCTTTTCATTCATAACATCAGCAAACATCTCTTTCTTATCATCCGCACTACAACCACGCACATTCAAACATCCCAGTTTTATAAAGCTTTTCTTATTCGTTTTTTTAGTAAATGTGTACAGGAGAAGGGGTTACTAGCCCACTGCTCCCGGCATTTTAGTCGCCTTATACGACACGCATGGCTTATGGAGGAAGAATTCTTTTCCACTTCCCCATGGACAATAGAGGAAATAAAGAAGAACAAGAGCTATTAAGAAAAAGAAGAAAAATATTGGTTCAGTGTTCGTGGATTCGCTCGGAGTTCCGTGATTCGTCCCGGACGCGTACGCATGGCCCGAGCGGGCCCGACACTCCATTAAGAGTCAGTGTGCCATTGTTTACCAGCGATTGACCGCCACCCACGCATTTCCACGCATTCATACCATACATTTTGTCATTATTCCAGTGTTTTTAGTGCTTCCAACTGCTAAATAAGCCACCATGGGCCCCAAGAAAGCTCCTAGTGCCAGGCCTGTGGTAAAGAATGTCAGAAATACGGTAGAACTGAAAAAGAGATAATAGCAAAATATGAAAGTGGAGTTCATGTTGCTGAGCTGGCCAGGCAGTATGGCAAAACCTATTCAACCATCACTTCCATTGTGGCCAAGGGAAAGAAAATCAAGAACGCTGTTGTTGCAAAAGGTGCAAGTATGGTCACAAAACAGAGATCGAAGTACTGGAAGATGTTGAGACTGTTGTTGGTGTGGATCAACGAAACAATTAGCAGGAGATAGTGTTACGCAGGCGATAATATCTGAAAAGCAAGGTAGTTGCATGATGATCTTGTCAAGAAAATGCCTGCAACGAGTGCTGAAGTGAATAAATTTAAAGCCAGCAAAGGCTGATTTGACAGATTTAAGAAGCGTAGTGGCATACATAGTGTGACAAGGCATGGTGAGGCAGCCAGTTCTGACAAAAGTGTGGCTGAAAAATATGTGCAGGAATTCAAGGGGTACATAGAGGCTGAACAATTCAAACCCCAACAAGTGTTTAATTGGACGAAACAGGCCTGTTTTGGAAGAAAATAACAAACAGGACCTTCATTACACAGGAGGAAAAAGCACTGGCAGGACACAAGCCTATGAAAGACAGGCTAACTCTTATGTTGTGTAGTAATGCTAGCGGGGATTTTTAAGTGAAGCCTTTAGTGGTGTATCACTCTGAAAATCCCCGAGCGTTTAAGAGATGAAGTGTCGCCAAGGCTAATTTGTGTGTGATGTGGAAGTCTAACAATAAGGGATGGGTCACTAGGGACATTTTCCTTGATTGGTTCCATGAAGTGTTTGGCCCCAATGTGAAGAAATATCTCGAGGAAAATAATTTGGACCTCAAGTGCCTCCTGATAATGGACAATGCTCCTTGTCATCCTCCAGACTTGGAAGAGCAAATTGTGGAGGACTTTAAGTTCATCAAAGTGAAGTTCTTGTCCCCTAATACCGTTCCTCTCCTCCAGCCCATGGACCAGCAGGTCATTTCAAACTTTAAAAAACTCTACACCAAAGCAATGTTTCAAAAGTGCTTTGAAGTGACCACAGACATTAATTTGACCCTAAAAGAGTTTTGGAAAGATCATTTCAATAATCCTGCATTGTGTAAACCTTATAGGTAAGGCCTGGGAGGGAGTGACTACCAGGACTTTGAACTCTGCCTGAGAAAACTGTGGCCAGACTGTGTCCCAGAGAGGGATTTTGAAGGTTTTGGGGATGAGCCTCAGGACCCTGAGCCTGAGCCTGTTGTGGAAGAAATTGTGGCACTGGGCAAGTCCATGGGTTGGATGTTAGTACCGAGGATGTGGAACAGTTGGTGGAGGAGGACAATGAAGAGATAACCACTGAAAATCTGCAAGAGCTTCAACAGCAACAGAAACAACAGACCACAGTTCAGGAAAACGGTTCAGAGGAGGAGGAGGAGGAAGAGAGATGGAAGAAGTTCTCTTCAAAATTAAGGAGATTTGTGCCCAATGGACTATGTGCAAAGATTTATGGATGAATATCACCCTAACAAAGCTGTTGCAGGCTGTGCTGGCAACATGTACAATGACAATGTGGTGTCTCATTTCAGGGATGTTTTAAAGAAATGCCAGACACAGAGCTCCCTGGACAGATTTTTGGTTGAGAGGGGTCCAGTGACTCTCAACCTGGTCGTAGTGACATTAAAAGAAAAAAGGCCAGTAACCCCAGAAAGAACTTGGTACCTGAGTGATAATGGAAGGGGATTCCCCTTCCAAACACTAGCATACTACTCCTTCCTCCCCCCTCCTCCCATCTTCCACACACCAACAACTCTTCAATAAAGGTAAGTGACATGTTATTACTGTTTATTTCTTATTTCTCATTGTTTTCTGTGTAATTTAATGTATATTTGTTGTACAAAAAGAATCTATTATAATACTTTTGGGTGTCTGGAATGGATTAATTTTATTTCCATTATTTCTTATGGGGAAAATAGATTCATAGTTCGTTATATTCGGTGTTCGCAGCGCCCTCTGGAACGGATTAATCACGAACTCCGGGGGTCCACTGTACCAGGCAACTAATGAGGCTTTGTAAAAAGTTCACATAGATCCAACAGATAACTGATCCAACTAGAAACAAAAATACCCTGGATTTGATATTCACAAACAACGAGGAACTAATCAGAAACATAACAATTACACTAACAATATACCCTGTCCACAATATTATAGAAGTACAAGTGAGTATTAACTCAGGGTTGGGGAATTACACTACTAATGTAGG
>WNWK01045795.1:0-14578 GCA_009830355.1 Cherax destructor | reverse complement strand
CATATTTCGACGTTTTAGAGCGGTTTGATGCTTTTCTGGCAAAACTCATTTTTCAGCTAAAATACTTATATTTTCACACTTTTAAATAGAATTTCTACTGCAATTGAAATTTATGGGAAAAGTAAGCAAAATTTTTATGATTTTCTTTTGGGAAGCTTACTCATAGGATATTTTATCTAAAAAAATAGTTTTCACAAAATCCTTAAAATGCCTTAATCGTCAAAAATGCAATAAAATCAAGTTTATAGCATTTTTGAATATTTATTAATTATTTACATATTTTAAAAAATCCCATTAAAAATCTATAAAAATCAATATTTTTATAGAATATTTCATATTATTTTCGAAATATACATGAAACATTAAAAAGATCAGAAAAATGTGCTAAAATCGTATTTTATTGCATATTTCGACGTTTTAGAGCGGTTTGAGTGCTTTTCTGGCAAAACTCATTTTCAGCTAAAATACTTATATTTTCACACTTTTAAATAGAATTTCTACTGCAATTGAAATTTATGGGAAAAGTAAGCAAAATTTTATGATTTGCTTTTAGGAAGCTTACTCATAGGTATATTTTATCTAAAAAAATAGTTTTCACAAAATCCTTGAAAATGCCTTAAATCGTCAAAAAATGCCATAAAATCAAGTTTATAGCATTTTTGAATATTTATTAATTATTTACATTTTTTTAAAAAATCCCATTAAAATCTATAAAAATCAATATTTTTATAGAATATTTCATATTATTTTCGAAAATAACATGAAACATTAAAAGCTCAGAAAAATGTGCTAAAATCGTATTTTATTGCATATTTCGACGTTTTAGAGCGGTTTGAGTGCTTTCTGCAAAACTCATTTTTCAGCTAAAATACTTAGATTTTCACACTTTTAAATAGAATTTCTACTGCAATTGAAATTTATGGGAAAAGTAAGCAAAATTTTATTTTCTTTAGATTACTATAGGATATTTTATCTAAAATTTTTCAGAAAATCCTTGAAAATGCCTTAAATCGTCAAAATGCAATAAAATCAAGTTTTATAGCATTTTTGAATATTTATTAATTATTTACATATTTTAAAAATCCCATTAAAATCTATAAAAATCAATATTTTTATAGAATATTTCATATTATTTTCGAAAAATACATGAAACATTAAAAAGCTCAGAAAAATGTGCTAAAATCGTATTTATGTGCATATTTCGACGTTTTAGAGCGGTTTGATGCTTTTCTGACAAAACTCTTTTTTAGTAAAATACTTAATTTTCACACTTTTAAATAGAATTTCTACTGCAATTGAAATTTATGGGAAAAGTAAGCAAAATTTTATGATTTTCTTTTAGGAAGCTTACTCATAGGATATTTTATCTAAAAAATAGTTTTTCAAAAATCCTTAAAATGCCTTAAATCGTCAAAAATGCAATAAAATCAAGTTTTATAGCATTTTTGAATATTTATTAATTATTTACATATTTTAAAAAATCATTAAAAATCTATAAAAATCAATATTTTTATAGAATATTTATATTATTTTCGAAAATACATGAAACATTAAAAAGCTCAGAAAATGTGCTAAATCGTATTTTATTGCATATTTCGACGTTTTAGAGCGGTTTGAGTGCTTTTCTGGCAAAACTCATTTTTCAGCTAAAATACTTAATTTTCACACTTTTAAATAAATTTCTACTGCAATTGAAATTTATGGGAAAAGTAAGCAAATTTTATGATTTTCTTTTAGGAAGCTTACTCATAGGTATATTTTATCTAAAAAATAGTTTTCAAAAATCCTTGAAAATGACCTTAAATCGTCAAAAAATGCAATAAAATCAAGTTTTATAGCATTTTGAATATTTATTAATTATTTACATATTTTAAAAATCCCATTAAAATCTATAAAAATCAATATTTTTATAGAATATTTCATATTATTTTCGAAAATAGTTGGGCTAAATCGTATTTTATTGCATATTTCGACGTTTTAAAGAGCTTTCAGGCAAAACTCATTTTCATAAAATACTAGATTTTCACACTTTTAAATAAATTTCGACTGCAATTGAAATTTATGGGAAAGTAAGCAAAATTTTATTTTCTTTAGGAAGCTTATAAGGTATATTTATCTAAAAATAGTTTTCAAAAATCCTTAAAATGCCTTAAATCGTCAAAAATGCAATAAAATCAAGTTATACATTTTTGAATATTTATTAATTATTTACATATTTTTAAAAAATCCCATTAAAATCTATAAAATCAATATTTTTATAGAATATTTCATATTATTTTCGAAAATACATGAAACATTAAAAGCTCAGAAAATGTGCTAAAATCGTATTTTATTGCATATTTCGACGTTTTAGAACTGTTTGAGTGCTTTTCTAGCAAAACTCATTTTTCAGCTAAAATACTTAGATTTTCACACTTTTAAATAGAATTTCTACTGCTATTGAAATTTATGGGAAAAGTAAGCAAATTTTATGATTTTCTTTAGGAAGCTTACTCATAGGTATATTTTATCTAAAAATAGTTTTCAGAAAATCCTTGAAAATGCCTTAATCGTCAAAAATGCAATAAAATCAAGTTTTATAGCATTTTTAATATTTATAATTATTTACATATTTTAAAAAATCCATAAAAATCTATAAAAATCAATATTTTTATGAATATTTCATATTATTTTCGAAAAATACATGAAACATTAAAAAACTCAGAAAATATGTTAAAATCGTTTTATGGCATATTTCGACGTTTTAGAGCTGTTTGATGCTTTTCTGGCAAAACTCATTTTTTAGCTAAAATACTTCGATTTTCACACTTTTAAATAGAATTTCTACTGCAATTGAAATTTATGGGAAAAGTAAGCAAAATTTTATGATTTTCTTTTAGGAAGCTTACTTATAGGTATATTTTATCTAAAAAAATAGTTTTTCAGAAAATCCTTGAAAATGCCTTAAATCGTCAAAAAATGCAATTAAATCAAGTTTTATAGCATTTTTGAATATATATTAATTATTTACATATTTCTAAAAAATCCCATTAAAAATCTATAAAAATAAATATTTTTATAAAACATTTCATATTATTTTCGAAAAATACATGAAACATTAAAAAGCTCTGAAAAATGTGCTATAATCGCTTTTTATGGCATATTTCGACGTTTTAGAGCGGTTTGATTCTTTTCTGACAAAACTCATTTTTTAGCTAAAATACTTAGATTTTCAAACTTTTAAATCGTCAAAAAATGCAATAAAATCAAGTTAATAGCATTTTTGAATATTTATTAATTATTTACATATTTTTAAAAAATCCCATTAAAAATCTTTAAAAATCAATATTTTTATAGAATATTTAATATTATTTTCGAAAAATACATGAAACATTAAAAAGCTCAGAAAAATGTGCTAAAATCGCTTTTTATGGCATATTTCGACGTTTTAGAGCGGTTTGATGCTTTTCTGACAAAACTCATTTTTTAGCAAAAAAACTTAGATTTTCACACTTTTAAATAGAATTTCTACTGCAATTGAAATTTATGGGAAAAGTAAGCAAAATTTTATGATTTTCTATTAGGAAGCCTACTCATAGGTGTATTTTATCTAAACAAATAGTTTTTAACAAATTCTTTGAAAATGTCTTAAATCGTCAAAAAATGCAATAAAATCAAGTTTTATAGCATTTTTGAATATTTATTAATTATTTACATATTTTTAAAAAATCCCATTAAAAATCTATAAAAATCAATATTTTTATAGAATATTTCATATTATTTTCGAAATATACATGAAACATTAAAAGGCTCAGAAAAATGTGCTAAAATCGTATTTTATTGCATATTTCGACGTTTTAGAGCGGTTTGAGTGCTTTTCTGGCAAAACTCATTTTTCAGCTAAAATACTTAGATTTTCACACTTTTAAATAGAATTTCTACTGCAATTGAAATTTATGGGAAAAGTAAGCAAAATTTTATGATTTGCTTTTAGGAAGCTTACTCATAGGTATATTTTATCTAAAAATAGTTTTCACAAAATCCTTGAAAATACCTTAATCGTCAAAAATGCAATAAAATCAAGTTTTAGCATTTTTGAATATTTATTAATTATTTACATATTTTTAAAAATCCCATTAAAATCTATAAAATCAATATTTTTATAGAATATTTCATATTATTTTCGAAAATACATGAAACTTTAAAAAAGCTCAGAAAAATGTGCTAAAATCGCATTTTATGGCATATTTCGACGTTTTAGAGCTGGTTTGATGCTTTTCTGACAAAACTCATTTTTAGCTAAAATACTTAAATTTTCACACTTTTAAATAGAATTTCTATTGCAATTGAAATTTATGGGAAAATAAGCAAAATTTTATGATTTTCTATTAGGAAGCTTACTCATAGGTGTATTTTATCTAAAAAATAGTTTTCACAAAATCCTTGAAAATGTCTTAAATGTCAAAAATGCAATAAAATCAAGTTTTATAGCATTTTTGAATATTTATTAATTATTTACATATTTTAAAAATCCCATTAAAAATCTATAAAAATCAAATATTTTTATAAAAATTTCATATTATTTTCGAAAAATACATGAAACATTAAAAAGCTCAGAAAAATGTGCTAAAATCGCTTTTATGGCATATTTCGACGTTTTAGAGCGGTTTGATGCTTTTCTGGCAAAACTCATTTTTTAGCTAAAATACTTAGATTTTCACACTTTTAAATAGAATTTCTACTGCAATTGAAATTTATAGGGAAAAGTAAGCAAAATTTTATGATTTTCTTTTAGGAAGCTTACTCATAGGTATATTTTATCTAAAAAATAGTTTTCAGAAAATCCTTGAAAATGCCTTAAATCGTCAAAAAATGCAATAAAATCAAGTTTTATAGCATTTTTGAATATTTATTAATTATTTACATATTTTTAAAAATCCCATTAAAAATCTATAAAAATCAATATTTTTATAGAATATTTCATATTATTTTCGAAAAATACATGAAACATTAAAAAGCTCAGAAAAATGTGCTAAATCGTATTTATTGCATATTTCGACGTTTTAGAGCGGTTTGAGTGCTTTTCTGGCAAAACTCATTTTCAGCTAAAATACTTAAAATACTTAGATTTTCACACTTTTAAATAGAATTTCTACAATTGAAATTTATGGGAAAAGTAAGCAAAATTTTATGATTTTTTTGGAAGCTTACCATAGGTATATTTTATCTAAAAATAGTTTTCAAAATCTGAAAATGCAATCGTCAAAAAATGCAATAAAATCAAGTTTTATAGCATTTTTGAATATTTATTAATTATTTACATATTTTTAAAAATCCCATTAAAAATCTATAAAAATCAATATTTTTATAGAATATTTCATATTATTTTCGAAAAATACATGAAACATTAAAAGCTCAGAAAAATGTGCTAAAATCGATTTTATGCATATTTCGACGTTTTAGAGCAGTTTGAGTGCTTTCTGGCAAAACTCATTTTTAGCTAAAATACTTAGATTTTCACACTTTTAAATAGAATTTCTATGCAATTGAAATTTATGGGAAAAGTAAGCAAAATTTTATGATTTTCTTTAGGAAGCTTACTCATAGGTATATTTTATCTAAAAAATAGTTTTTCAGAAAATCCTTGAAAATGCCTTAATCGTCAAAAATGCAATAAAATCAAGTTTTAGCATTTTGAATATTTATTAATTATTTACATATTTTAAAAATCCATTAAAATCTATAAAAATCAATATTTTATAGAATATTTCATATTATTTTCGAAAATACATGAAACATTAAAAGCTCAGAAAAATATGTAAAATCGCATTTTATGGCATATTTCGACGTTTTAGAGCGGTTTGATGCTTTTCTGACAAAACTCATTTTTAGCTAAAATCTAGATTTTCACACTTTTAAATAGAATTTCTATGCAATTGAAATTTATGGGAAAAGTAAGCAAAATTTTATGATTTTCTTTAGGAAGCTTACTCATAGGTATATTTTATCTAAAAAATAGTTTAGAAAATCTGAAAATGCCTTAAATCCAAAAATGCAATAAAATCAAGTTTATAGCATTTTGAATATTTATTATATTATTTTTAAAATCATTATCTATAAAATCAATTTTTATGAATTTATTATTTCGAAAATACATGAAACATTAAAGCTCAGAAATGTGCAAAATCGTATTTTATGCATATTTCACGTTTTAGAGCGGTTTATGCTTTTCTGCAAAATCATTAAAAATACTTTAAATAATTTCTACAATTGAATTTAGGAAAAGTAAGCAAATTTTATGATTTTCTTTTGGAAGCTTACTCATGGTATATTTTATCTAAAAAATAGTTTTCAAAAATCCTTGAAATGCTTAAATCGTCAAAAAGCAATAAAATGTTTATAGATTTTGAATTTATTATTTACATTTTAAAATCATTAAAAATCAATATTTTTTATGAATATTAATTATTTCATACATGAAACTTAAACTCAGAAAATTGTAAAATCGATTTTATGATATTTGACGTTTAACGTTTATGCTTTTCTGAAAACTCATTTTAGTAAAATCTTAATTTTCACACTTTTAAATAATTTCTGCAATTGAAATTTATGGGAAAAGTAACAAAATTTTAGTTTTCTTTAGGAGTTACTCATAGGTATATTTTATCTAAAAATAGTTTCAAAAATCTGAAAATGCTAAATCGTCAAAAATGCAATAAAATCAAGTTTTATAGCATTTTGAATATTTTAATTATTACATATTTTTAAAAATCCATTAAAAATCTAAAAATCAATATTTTTAGAATATTTATTATTTTCGAAAAATACATGAAACATTAAAAGCTCAGAAAATGTGTAAATCATTTTATGCATATTTCGACGTTTAGAGCGTTTGATTTTTCTGAAACTCATTTTAGCTAAAATACTTAGATTTTCACACTTTTAAATAAATTTCTACTGCAATTGAAATTTATGGGAAAAGTAAGCAAAATTTATGATTTTTTAGAAGCTTACTCATAGGTTATTTACTAAAAATGTTTTTCAAAATCTTAAAATGCAATCGTCAAAAATGCAATAAATCAGTTTATAGCATTTTTGAATATTTTTATTATTTACATATTTTAAAAATCCATTAAAATCTATAAAAATCAATATTTTTATAGAATATTTCATATATTTTCGAAAATACATGAAACATTAAAAGCTCAGAAAAATGTTAAATCGCATTTTATGCATATTTCGACGTTTTGAGCGGTTTGATGCTTTTCTGACAAAACTCATTTTAGCTAAAATACTTAGATTTTCACACTTTTAAATAGAATTTCATGCAATTGAAATTTATGGGAAAAGTAAGCAAATTTTATGATTTTCTTTAGGAAGCTTACTCATAGGATATTTTATCTAAAAAATAGTTTTTCAAAAATCCTTGAAAATGCCTTAAATCGTCAAAATGCAATAAAATCAAGTTTTATAGCATTTTAATATTTATTAATTATTTACATTTTTAAAAATCATTAAATCTATAAAATCAATATTTTATAAATATTTCATATTATTTCAAAATACATGAAACATTAAAACTCAGAAAATGTCTAAAATCGATTTTATTGCATATTTCGACGTTTTAGAGCGGTTTGAGTGCTTTTCTGAAAACTCATTTTCAGTAAAATCTTAATTTTCACACTTTTAAATAGAATTTCTACTGCAATTGAAATTTATGGAAAATAAGCAAAATTTTATGATTTTCTTTAGGAAGCTTACTCATAGGTATATTTTATCTAAAAATAGTTTTTCAAAATCCTTAAAATGCCTAAATCGTCAAAAATGCAATAAAATCAAGTTTATAGCATTTTAATATTTATTAATTATTTACATATTTTTAAAAATCCATTAAAAATCTATAAAAATCAATATTTTTATTGAATATTTCATATTATTTTAAAAATACATGAAACATTAAAAGTTCAGAAAAATGTGCAAAAATCGTATTTTATGCATATTTCGACGTTTTAGAGCGTTTGATGCTTTTCTGACAAAACTCATTTTTCAGCTAAAATACTTAGATTTTCACACTTTTAAATAGAATTTCTACTGCAATTGAAATTTATGGGAAAAGTAAGCAAAATTTTATGATTTCTTTTAGGAAGCTTACTCATAGGTATATTTATCTAAAAATAGTTTTCAAAAATCCTTGAAAATGCCTTAAATCGTCAAAAATGCAATAAAATCAAGTTTTATAGCATTTTTGAATATTTATTAATTATTTACATATTTTTAAAAAATCCCATTAAAATCTATAAAAATCAATATTTTTATAGAATATTTCATATTATTTTCGAAAAATACATGAAACATTAAAAAGCTCAGAAAAATGTGCTAAAATCGTATTTTATTGCATATTTCGACGTTTTAGAGCGGTTTGAGTGCTTTTCTGGCAAAACTCATTTTTCAGCTAAAATACTTAGATTTTCACACTTTTAAATAGAATTTCTACTGCAATTGAAATTTATGGGAAAAGTAAGCAAAATTTTATGATTTTCTTTTAGGAAGCTTACTCATAGGTATATTTTATCTAAACAAATAGTTTATACGAAAATCCTTGAAAATGCCTTAAATCGTCAAAAAATGCAATAAAATCAAGTTTTATAGCATTTTTGAATATTTATTAATTATTTACATATTTTAAAAATCCCATTAAAAATCTATAAAAATCAATATTTTTATAGAATATTTCATATTATTTTCGAAAAATACATGAAACATTAAAAGCTCAGAAAAATGTGCTAAAATCGTATTTTATTGCATATTTCGACGTTTTAGAGCGGTTTGAGTGCTTTTCTGGCAAAACTCATTTTTCAGCTAAAATACTTAGATTTTCACACTTTTAAATAGAATTTCTACTGCAATTGAAATTTATGGGAAAAGTAAGCAAAATTTTATGATTTTCTTTAAGGAAGCTTACTCATAGGTATATTTTATCTAAAAAATAGTTTTTCAGAAAATCCTTGAAAATCCTTAATCGTCAAAAATGCAATAAAATCAAGTTTATAGCATTTTTGAATATTTATTAATTATTTACATATTTTTAAAAATCCCATTAAAATCTATAAAAATCAATATTTTTATAGAATATTTCATATTATTTTCGAAAAATACATGAAACATTAAAAAGCTCAGAAAAATGTGCTAAATCATTTTATGCATATTTCGACGTTTTAGACTTTGATCTTTTCTGCAAAACTCATTTTTAGCTAAAATACTTAATTTTCACACTTTTAAATAGAATTTCTATTGCAATTGAAATTTATGGGAAAAGTAAGCAAAATTTTATGATTTTCTTTAGGAAGCTTACTCATAGGTATATTTTATCTAAAAAATAGTTTTTCAAAAATCTTGAAAATCCTTAAATCGTCAAAAAATGCAATAAAATCAAGTTTTATAGCATTTTTGAATATTTATTAATTATTTACATATTTTTAAAAATCCCATTAAAAATCTATAAAAATCAATATTTTTATAGAATATTTCATATTATTTTCGAAAAACATGAAACATTAAAAAGTCAGAAAAATTGCTAAAATCGCATTTTATTGGCATATTTCGACGTTTTAGAGCAGTTTGATTGCTTTTCTGACAAAACTCATTTTTAGCTAAAATACTTAGATTTTCACACTTTTAAATAGAATTTCTATGCAATTGAAATTTATGGGAAAAGTAAGCAAAATTTTATGATTTTCTTTTAGGAAGCTTACTCATAGGTTATTTTATCTAAAAAATAGTTTTTACAAATCTTTGAAAATGTCTTAATCGTCAAAAATGCAATAAAATCAAGTTTTATAGCATTTTTGAATATTTATTAATTATTTACATATTTTTAAAAATCCCATTAAAAATCTATAAAATCAATATTTTATAGAATATTTCATATTATTTCGAAAAATACATGAAACATTAAAAGCTCAGAAAAATTGCTAAAATCGATTTTATGCATATTTCGACGTTTTAGAGCGGTTTGAGTGCTTTTCTGAAAAACTCATTTTTCAGCTAAAATACTTAGATTTTCACACTTTTAAATAGAATTTCTACTGCAATTGAAATTTATGGGAAAAGTAAGCAAAATTTTATGATTTTCTTTTAGGAAGCTTACTCATAGGTATATTTTATCTAAAAAATAGTTTTCACAAAATCCTTGAAAATGCCTTAAATCGTCAAAAAATGCAATAAAATCAAGTTTTATAGCATTTTTGAATATTTATTAATTATTTACATATTTTTAAAAAATCCCATTAAAAATCTATAAAAATCAATATTTTTATAGAATATTTCATATTATTTTCGAAAAATACATGAAACATTAAAAGCTCAGAAAAATGTGCTAAAATCGTATTTTATTGCATATTTCGACGTTTTAGAGCGTTTGATGCTTTTCTGGCAAAACTCATTTTTTAGCTAAAATACTTAGATTTTCACACTTTTAAATAGAATTTCTACTGCAATTGAAATTTATGGGAAAAGTAAGCAAAATTTTATGATTTTCTTTTAGGAAGCTTACTCATAGGTATATTTTATCTAAAAAAATAGTTTTTCAGAAAATCCTTGAAAATGCCTTAATCGTCAAAAATGCAATAAAATCAAGTTTTATAGCATTTTGAATATTATTAATTATTTACATATTTTTAAAAAATCCATTAAAATCTATAAAATCAATATTTTTATAGAATATTTCATATTATTTTCGAAAATACATGAAACATTAAAAAGCTCAGAAAAATGTGTAAAATCGATTTTATGCATATTTCGACGTTTTAGAGCAGTTTGAGTGCTTTTCTGAAAACTCATTTTAGCTAAAATACTTAGATTTTCACACTTTTAAATAGAATTTCTCTGCAATTGAAATTTATGGGAAAAGTAAGCAAAATTTATGATTTTCTTTTAGGAAGCTTACTCATAGGTATATTTTATCTAAAAAAATAGTTTTTCACAAAATCTTGAAAATGCCTTAAATCGTCAAAAATGCAATAAAATCAAGTTTATAGCATTTTTGAATATTTATTAATTATTTACATATTTTAAAAAATCCCATTAAAAATCTATAAAAATCAATATTTTTATAGAATATTTCATATTATTTTCGAAAATACATGAAACATTAAAAGCTCAGAAAATGTGCTAAAATCGTATTTTATTGCATATTTCGACGTTTTAGAGCGGTTTGATGCTTTTCTGAAAACTCATTTTCAGCTAAAATACTTAGATTTTCACACTTTTAAATAGAATTTCTACTGCAATTGAAATTTATGGGAAAAGTAAGCAAAATTTTATGATTTTCTTTAGGAAGCTTACTCATAGGTATATTTTATCTAAAAATAGTTTTTCAAAAATCTTGAAAATGCCTTAATCGTCAAAAATGCAATAAAATCAAGTTTTATAGCATTTTGAATATTTATTAATTATTTACATATTTTTAAAAATCCCATTAAAAATCTATAAAAATCAATATTTTTATAGAATATTTCATATTATTTTCGAAAAATACATGAAACATTAAAAGCTCAGAAAAATGTGCTAAAATCGCATTTTATGGCATATTTCGACGTTTTAGAGCGGTTTGATGCTTTTCTGCAAAACTCATTTTTAGCTAAAATACTTAGATTTTCACACTTTTAAATAGAATTTCTACTGCAATTGAAATTTATGGGAAAAGTAAGCAAAATTTTATGATTTTCTTTAGAAGCTTACTCATAGGTATATTTTATCTAAAAAATAGTTTTCAAAAATCTTGAAAATGCTTAAATCGTCAAAAATGCAATAAAATCAAGTTTTATAGCATTTTTGAATATTTATTAATTATTTACATATTTTTAAAAAATCCCATTAAAATCTATAAAAATCAATATTTTTATAGAATATTTCATATTATTTTCGAAAATACATGAAACATTAAAAAGCTCAGAAAAATGTGCTAAAATCGATTTTATGGCATATTTCGACGTTTTAGAGCGTTTGAGTGCTTTTCTGCAAAACTCATTTTTCAGCTAAAATACTTAATTTTCACACTTTTAAATAGAATTTCTACTGCAATTGAAATTTATGGGAAAAGTAAGCAAAATTTTATGATTTTCTTTAGGAAGCTTACTCATAGGTATATTTTATCTAAAAAATAGTTTTCAAAAATCCTTGAAAATGCCTTAAATCGTCAAAAATGCAATAAAATCAAGTTTTATAGCATTTTTGAATATTTATTAATTATTTACATATTTTTAAAAATCCCATTAAAAATCTATAAAATCAATATTTTTATAAATATTTCATATTATTTTCGAAAATACATGAAACATTAAAAGCTCAGAAAATGTGCTAAAATCGTATTTTATGCATATTTCGACGTTTTAGAGCGGTTTGATGCTTTTCTGGCAAAACTCATTTTTCAGCTAAAATACTTAGATTTTCACACTTTTAAATAGAATTTCTACTGCAATTGAAATTTATGGAAAAGTAAGCAAAATTTTATGATTTTCTTTTAGGAAGCTTACTCATAGGTATATTTTATCTAAAAAATAGTTTTCAGAAAATCCTTGAAAATGCCTTAAATCGTCAAAAAATGCAATAAAATCAAGTTTTATAGCATTTTTGAATATTTATAATTATTTACATATTTTAAAAATCCCATTAAAAATTATAAAAATCAATATTTTTATAGAATATTTCATATTATTTTCGAAAAAATACATGAAACATTAAAAAGCTCAGAAAAATGTGCTAAAATCGAATTTTATGGCATATTTCGACGTTTTAGAGCGGTTTGATGCTTTTCTGCAAAACTCATTTTAGCTAAAATACTTAGATTTTCACACTTTTAAATAGAATTTCTATGCAATTGAAATTTATGGAAAAGTAAGCAAAATTTTATGATTTCTTTAGGAAGCTTACTCATAGGTATATTTTATCTAAAAATAGTTTTCAGAAAATCTTGAAAATGCCTTAAATCGTCAAAAATGCAATAAAATCAGTTTATAGCATTTTGAATATTTATTAATTATTTACATATTTTAAAAATCCCATTAAAAATCTATAAAAATCAATATTTTTATAGAATATTTCATATTATTTTCGAAAAATACATGAAACATTAAAAGCTCAGAAAAATGTGCTAAAATCGCTTTTATGTGCATATTTCGACGTTTTAGAGCGGTTTGAGTGCTTTTCTGCAAAACTCATTTTTAGCTAAAATCTTAATTTTCACACTTTTAAATAGAATTTCTACTGCAATTGAAATTTATGGGAAAAGTAAGCAAAATTTTATGATTTTCTTTTAGGAAGCTTACTCATAGGTATATTTTATCTAAAAAATAGTTTTACAAAATCTTGAAAATGCTAAATCGTCAAAAATGCAATAAAATCAAGTTTATAGCATTTTGAATATTTATTAATTATTTACATATTTTAAAAATCCATTAAAAATCTATAAAAATCAATATTTTTATAGAATATTTCATATTATTTCGAAAATACATGAAACATTAAAAGCTCAGAAAAATGTGCTAAAATCGTATTTTATTGCATATTTCGACGTTTTAGAGCGGTTTGAGTGCTTTTCTGCAAAACTCATTTTTCAGCTAAAATACTTAGATTTTCACACTTTTAAATAAATTTCTACTGCAATTGAAATTTATGGAAAAGTAAGCAAAATTTTATGATTTTCTTTTAGGAAGCTTACTCATAGGTAATATTTTATCTAAAAAAATAGTTTTTCAAAATCTTGAAAATGCCTTAAATCGTCAAAAAATGCAATAAAATCAAGTTTATAGCATTTTGAATATTTATTAATTATTTACATATTTTAAAATCCCATTAAAAATCTATAAAAATCAATATTTTTATAGAATATTTCATATTATTTTCGAAAAATACATGAAACATTAAAAAGCTCAGAAAAATGTGCTAAAATCGCTTTTATGGCATATTTCGACGTTTTAGAGCGGTTTGAGTGCTTTTCTGACAAAACTCATTTTTAGCTAAAATACTTAGATTTTCACACTTTAAATAGAATTTCTACTGCAATTGAAATTTATGGGAAAAGTAAGCAAAATTTTATGATTTGCTTTTAGGAAGCTTACTCATAGGTATATTTTATCTAAAAATAGTTTTCAGAAAATCCTTGAAAATGCCTTAAATCGTCAAAAATGCAATAAAATCAAGTTTTATAGCATTTTGAATATTTATTAATTATTTACATATTTTTAAAAATCCCATTAAAAATCTATAAAAATCAATATTTTTATAGAATATTTCATATTATTTTCGAAAAATACATGAAACATTAAAAGCTCAGAAAATGTGCTAAAATCGATTTTTATGCATATTTCGACGTTTTAGAGCGGTTTGAGTGCTTTTCTGCAAAACTCATTTTTCAGCTAAAATACTTAGATTTTCACACTTTTAAATAGAATTTCTACTGCAATTGAAATTTATGGGAAAAGTAAGCAAAATTTTATGATTTTCTTTAGGAAGCTTACTCATAGGTATATTTTATCTAAAAAATAGTTTTCAGAAAATCCTTGAAAATGCCTTAAATCGTCAAAAATGCAATAAAATCAAG
>WNWK01045794.1:0-14579 GCA_009830355.1 Cherax destructor | reverse complement strand
TTTCGTACAGTCGTAACTGAAATAGAAAATAGAGTCAACAACAGACCTTTAACGTATGTTACCGATGATCTGGACAATTTAGAAGTGTTAAGTCCATCTCATTTACTACATGGTAGAAGGCTCGAACCTGTTCCTCCCATGAATGATAAAGAAATCATAGAGGATCCTACTCATTTCGAACATGAGCAACTGAGACGTAAATTCAAACACCTTAATAAAGTGATTGAACGCTGGGAGAAAATTTGGCGAGAACACTATCTCACCTAATTGAGAGAACACTTCTATGGAGCTGGTGTTCCAGAAAATTATAAGTCCTTAAGACCTGGTGACATAGTGATTATTAACAATGATGGTCCGAGGTCCCATTGGCCTCTTGGAAAAATTGTGACCATATTATCCTGATGCAAATGGAATCATCAGGACAGTTGATGTTTTGAGCAAAGGTGTAGTGAATAAGCAGACCATAGATAAATTAGTGCCGTTAGAATTACACAGTGTTGAAAACAAAAATAAAATTAGTGATTCTCCAGAAACCACACAGACTGAAGCTGTTCAGAAAAGACAAACAGCAGTGATGGCGAGTGAGAAAATCAAATTAATGTTAAGCGATGAGTAGTTTACTTTCAGTAAAACTTTCTCTGCCCCCCACCCTTTACGCCCTTGGGAAGGGGCCAAACGAGGCGAGTCTGGATGCATAAACAAATTAATACAGACCAGATGTACTGACCACAGTGTGTCAAGTTGTCTGAACAAGTAGCAGCGAGTGTAAATGTGAGTTAATAGACATTTGAGATAAATGTAACTCTTTGCTGTAACAGGAAAATTATAGTAAACTGTTGTACAACTTTCTACACTTAAACAATACAATCATGTGTTCCAGGGCTCTAAATATTTAGAGAACACAAACATTTTATTGCCACTTGTACAAACATGTAGCAATTGTTGAAATGGTGCTGACATCAGCATGCCGAGCCCCGCGGCGCCACGAGGCACCATGAGGCGATCAGATTGAATACAGGCTCCGAAGAGGTCATACGACGCAAGGGGTCATACGGCGCGAGGCGACATAACTCAACAAAGACATTAGTCGTGGATGTCGGTGCGCTATTTTAATCTCCACTAACGTTGGGAAATAAGATAAGAACTCTGTTCCAGCGCATTTAGTGAATAAAATCGCGGTATATTCAGAAGTGTGCGCAGCTTCTTACTGCTAAAAGACAAACGTAGAGACAATCGCAAGTGAATTCCATCGAAACAAGACGGTGACTCATCAGCGGCATTCTACAATCAAGACAGCATTTCCGCCGTATATGGTGGAGATAACACCATCTCTCAAGTTACAGGAGCAAGGTATGTTTTTATGTTCTTGTCAGGCAGGGGACTGCGCAGTTCTTGTATTTCAAGAGCATCAAAATTTACCTATTGACAGCGGTTATGCGTGAACTTTTAAGTCCAAACACGTGAGTGTAAAATCAGTCTGGAGTTAATGACTGAAGATATGAACATACGCTCCTTTGGGGCAATATATTGTATAACTACGTGTAATTTTTTACCACATACCTGTAGCCAAGCCTAAGCCTGGCCACTACAACATCAGTCAGTCTGTTCACATTGCAAGTTGCTCCACAAACATGCCCATCTGTGCTCGCATTATCATGAGCACAGATAGGCACGTTCATGGAAATTAATTTGGATTTATATCTACAGTTCACTTATCTGTTACAAGCAAATTTAGGAAATTTGCTTAGTATAAGAGGTACCCGACCTTCACTAATAAGATATCTTGACATGTCACATAGGTTATTATACTGTCTATCTCTATATTCCTCAATAAGTGGACAATTCAGCACATAGTGTTCAAGACAGTGACCATATGCCTAATCACATAATTTGCATTTAGTTTGATCATCATCTGTGTATCTCCCAAACTGCCAGAAGTACTTGTAGTTAAGCCTAAGCCTGGCCACTACAACATCAGTCAGTCTGTTCACATTGCAAGTTGCTCCATAAACATACTTATCTACGTTCATGTTATCATAGTGGGTTATAGATCTACTCAGGCTTCTAACTGCATTCCTATAGCTATCATTTTCATTATTTATTTATTTCCTAATATTATTTCTAATGCTAGACACAGATATACCAAAGTTATATTCTACATTCTCCTTATGGGTGCTCTTCTTGGTTAATATATCAACTTTATCATGAAGGAGTAATCAAATGTGTGACGGAATCATAGCAATTGTACATTAATTCCTTTGTCCCGGATTTTTGAGTATCTATACCTGGCTTCTCCAATGAGCTTGCTGTTAGAGTCATTATATGAGTCAAGAGCCTTCAATGATGACATAGAATCAGTAATGATGATAGAGTTAAGCTCAGTGTCATAAGTTTGCTTTAGTGCCATTAGGATTGCAAACAATTCAGTTTGCAGTGTAGACGCCCAGTTGTTAATTCTTATGCCTAGTTCAAAAAAATTATTATTGTTCTTAACTAGGGAGGTGGCAACCAGAGCAGATGCAGCCCTGCCAGAAGACTCCTGTTTAGATCCATCAGTGTATATAACTTGAGATAACTTATTACTACCAGCTAGGCGAGAAATTTCTTCTTGAGCAGTTGCTTTAACAAGTGATTTAAGGAAGGGATTACTAGCAATGAGCTTCTTGGGAGGGGCTTGCAGGTACGTGATAATAAATGAACACATTTTCCATGGAGGGGTGAAATGCTCCTGTTGCCTACAGTGATACAATTCATGCAGGTTGTAAAACGTAATGTAATTGCATGTTTTCACAATCCATTTAGATCTGTGAGTATTTACTTCTAGACATTTAGTAAGATTCATTGTGACAGTGTCTGGTTCATTTCTTAACATTCTAATACCAAGTACAGTGTTAATCTCAACAATTCTATCACTGATACTAGTAATACCAAGCTCCTTCCTCATATTAAGAACCTTTGTAGATTTGGGACATCCAAGAATAATTCTGAGAGCTTCATTTTGCATTAACTCCAAGGGTTGGAGAGAACTTTCTCGAGCTAATATCAACATGGGAGCAGCATAATCAATTAAGGACCTAATATATGCTATGTACATCATTCTCGCGATTCTCACATTAGCACCATAGTTGGGGTTGTAGCCAGAAACAGCTTTAAGAGCATTTAGTCTGTCTTTGCATTTTTTATTTAGTTGTGGTATAGTAGATTTTGTAAAGGGTACATCTACACCAAGATATCTGTAAGTTTTAACGTAGCTAATGTTTTCACCCTGCAAATAAATGGGTGGGGGATGTCGTTTGCTTGTTAATATCTTTGTTTTAGAGGAAGATATTACGAGGCCCAGTCGATTACAAATTGCTTGAACTTCATTAAGAACGGTACTCTTCTTTTTATGCCCTGTTGTATGGATCATGATGTAATCAGCATAGCTTATAGCTATATGTTTAGGTGAGGTAGGTAGAGCATTTAGGAGAGCATTAATCAGAATATTAAATAGCATGAGACTGAGAACTCCTCCCTGCGGTGTACCTAGAGACATTTCTTTAGACTCACTTCAAAAGCCTTGGTAGAGGACAGAGGATACTCTGTTTGACAGGTATCCTATTATCCAGCAGAGTAGGCTACCACCAATATTCATTTTGGCTAGTTCATGTAGTATAACAGTTCTGTTCGCGATATCAAATGCAGATTTTTAGATCAAGAAATGTGGTAAAACTAGTAGAGGTGTGTGAGGTGAGAAAGGTGGAGATACAATTCTGCACACTCTTACCTTTCATGAACCCATAGAGGGAGGGGGAGAGTTGGTGTCTGATTCTATAGTACAGTCTGTTAAGTATCATTCTTTCAAAAAATTTACAAAGACAGCTAGTTAAGGAGATCGGTCTAAATGTATCAGGCTGTTGGGGCTTAGGGATAGGCACAATGAGACTATTGGTCCAGGAAGTAGGAAGAACTCCCTCAATGTAACTGGTATTATACAGTGCCAACAAAGGATTATTAGGCACATGCCTTAAAGTTCTGAGAATATCATAGGTTATACCATCCTCTCCAGGAGCAGTTGATCGACCTTTAGTTAATGCGTTATCTAATTCATACTCTGTGAAGAGGCAATCACTCTCATCAATATTTTTTTTTTTTTTATATTTTATTAAAAACAGTACAGACAAGTATAGACAAGAAGAGTTACAACAGGAACAAAATATGTATGTGATAATATAATAATTATACACTGTCATAATCCAACACGTCAGCAGGATAGAAATTTGACATTTCATATTCGATGTAAACCCGTTACATCATAACCCGCAATTGCGGAAACACAACATTCAAAACAATGATAAGTACTATAACAAGCATAGTATTATGTCACTAAATACAATTACAAACCAAGAACCCTCCCCCTCCCGGAGCACCGTACAACACGTGCTCTAGTAGCTGGACCTTCCTGCAGCTCCACACAGTACAAATCACGAGGGAAACCCCAACTTAACTTATTTGTGTTGAGAGCCCAACACAGTGTTTCTCAACATAATATATCATACCTCCAAACTCTAAACATTAACATCTAACCATGTGTACTTTAAATATGTTAATACCGTTATTTAAAAAAAAAAACTTTTACATCTTAATGAAAACGGTACATACAGGTATATACAATACAATAAAAGGATACTTAATATGATTGGAAATTATGTTCAACAATGTGTTTTAATATTACAACACGCCGACAACACCCCCACCCCTAATACATTTACAAATCAAAATCAACCGTACCATGTATACTATTTGACCATACATAGATGTTGTTCGTTTGCCTTAGTATTACATACAAGTTAAGTCGAAACACATATTTGTTCAATACAAATTATCTTTGTCGACACTCGACTCCAGTCCAACTCTCATGTATGTTACATGGGGATCAAGAAGCACCTAAGTTTATGTCTTCAATCATTACAAAACATTCGAGGCTACAAAACACAATTCTCCTGCCACAGGTCTTGTTCATAGTAAGCATACCATCCAAGGTTAATTGCCAAAACTCTCCACATGCTTTGGCGTGCTCCCTAACACAAAACTATGTGTCCTTTTGATATCATCAGAATAACCTTAGGTTCTCTGGCATTAGATCTCTTATGCTCTTAATTCTCCCCCCCCCTCTTACTAGGTACACAAAACACCTAACTAAACCTCAGTACATATTACCAGTATACATCGGAACACATAAGAAACTTTAACACATGACCAAGCAACACTAATAAGAATCATAGCCTAATTGTATACTATGTTCTATCCATCAGATATACAACTTGGAAATCTCTCCATGTTGTCACTTCGCACAATCTGAATCGGTCCTATGAAAGGCCACAAAAGTAACGCAAACAGAGGATATAACCCTTATTTGGCACAATGGGTTTTCACTGTCTCTGAAAGTCTTCGGACTAAATAGCCCGATTTGAATATCCAACTCTCATACCTCTATACTACTATATAAGACCGACTCTCTCCATGCAAAAGAAGTTTACCTACCACTTAATAACTAACAGTTCCACCAAAATGATAAAACCATGCACTGTCTCCATTTTGAACTCTCCTCCCCAGTCTGAGTCAACGATCACACCGAGACCCTAACCCCGGACCAACTACAGGTCACCTTCCCTCATCCTAGGCCACATCCCACATCTTGCACACCTTTTCACTAGCGCACTTCATAGACAAAATGAAAAACACCCTCCCCCCTCACCGGAGACCAGCCCACACACTCCGTCATGGTACCATTCAACACGCAGTGGATGTCACAAACCCTTTAATACATCCATCGTTAGATGTCTATATCCCAACGAAAAGTCTCTCTCCCAGCTATGTCCATACACTTCACGATTTCTACATTTCATTCTGTAAAACCGACACGCCATTGCCCTGATGCACGTCGCACTTCTAATCTCTCGCATCCCCCAAGAAACATATAAAAAATCGAGTACCAAGTACGAAACCGATCGTCGGACCGCATCCGAACAACCCCATACCTCTAAACTTAACGCCCTAAGCATTGACAATCCCTCACCGCCTACCTGTCGTAGGACGCCCTGAAACCAGTTCCTCACCCTTACTAATTCTTCACAAAAGTATACGACATGGTAGGCCGTTTCCGGCCATCCACACCATACACAGTTTTGATCCCGAGTCACACCCATGACATACAACTGCGCCTTAGACGCTAGGATGCCATGAAGGAAACGGAATCCAGTTTCTCGAACCCGAGGTTGCAATCACAATCTCTTGAACCAATACCATATGGTCTTCCAATGGTAACCCGGATAAACCTCCTCACCAATGACCTCACCCACGTACATACCAATATTATCCAGTTTACATACCTTTACCCTCTTGGGGTTTTGTGCTACCAATAGATGCTGCAACATGGCTTCACACAACATTAAATCCTTACCCACCCACCACCTTCTAACCTCTCTCATTACTGCGTCAACCCTCGCCCCCCTAACTCCGCCTCGCTCTAGATATTCCTGCCGCACATAAATACCAATCAAACGCCTATGTACCGGTATTAACCCCATACCTCCCTTAGCTATTTTTGTCATGACGACATCCTTCCCCAACCAATGTCGACGGAATCCCCATATAAAATTCAAAACTCTCCTCTGTAACCTCAGTACATCCTCCGGAAGCAAAGGATAAACTGCTGCCACAAACCATAATTTACTATACACAAGGACGTTTATGACAATTACCCTCTGAAGTATTGTCACCTCACTCGGTTGCCATCCAGCCATTCTACGAATGTCTGCATCTACAACTAAAGACAAATTAATTGTTCTTGCAGATCTTTCCTCGTCACAAAAATGTACTCCACATATTTTAAGGCTCTCGACAGTTTTCCACCCATACTCCTTGCCCAACGTCCCCCCCACCCAGGACCCCACCTCCAAAAATTTTGATTTTTCCCTATTAACACGCATGCCTGACGCATCTCCAAAAAAAACTATAACCCTGTTAATGAATTCCAAACCTACCCTACTACGCACCATTATGGTAGTATCATCAACGTATCCTATGATGCCCACCTCTACACCCTGCGCACTAAAACCCTGCCCCACTCCTCCGTTAACTAACCTATAAAAAGGGTCCTGCAAACAGGCAAACAAGAGCTGGGAGAGGGGACACCCCTGCCGCAGCCCCCACCCCATGCCTATCACGGACCCCACCCTCCCATTCACCTGAACCCGTAGTTTTGCATCAATGTACAGCATACGCACCCATGACACTACATCTTCCCCAAAACCCTGTTTTAATAATATTGCAAATAAAGTCTCCCTATCTACATTATCAAAAGCCTTTTCGCAATCCAATCCCAATACTCCTCCCCCATGACGTTCCTCCACAAAACCTTTAATTCTACGATGGCCAACCATCATAGACCTTCCAGGAATCCCATATTGCCCTTCCCATACCACTTTATCTAACACTCGTTTCATACGATTAGCTAAAATTCTTGCGAAAATCTTATAATCCGCTCCTAACAACGTGATGGGTCTATATTCCCCTAGAGTTCCATGTATGTGTACCTTCGGCACTAAAACGACGATCCCCAACCCTACCTCCCCACCCATTTTTCCATCATCTTTCATAGCATTGTATAAACGGACCAGGACGTGTTTTAACGTTTCCCAATGGACTACATAAAAATCCCCCGAAATTCCATCCCAACCCGGCGATTTTCCCATTGCCTGACTCCGAACGGCCTGGGCAACCTCCTCCTCCGTTATACTTCCTTCCATGGCCATTCTATCCACATCATTCACGTTCGCCACTATACTATGCAGTAAGGCCTCCCTCGCCTCCTGATTCCCCTCTCTACCAATCCATTTTTGTGCAAACTATTTGTCCGCATAGTTTCCCATGCTTTCTGTAGTACATAGCCTTTGTCCCTTACAGTATCCAGCCAAGTCCTCATCAACAACCAAAGACATCACCGTTGTCGCCTTGCGTCGCAACCTGAAACTTTGAAGGACTCGAACAGAGGGCTTATCCCCCCATAGCACCTCCTCTATCCCCGCCCGCACCCTCAACGCCTGAAAATTCTCGTTCTGTATATCCTGTAATTGACTTCTAAGACACTCTATTTCTGCTTGATCATACCTTCCTCTCGCACCGTAACAATCTCTCAACTGACTCTCAAGGTACCTCTGCTTTTCGTACCTATATGATGCATCTTCCCTCCCTAACCTACTGTAAAAACCCTTTATTGCCAACTTTGCTCTTGAATTCCACCAATCCACCACATTCCCAATTCCTCTACCACCGTCCCACAACCTCTCCCACCATAACCCAAAAGTCTCCAAAGCCTCTAAACCCTTCAACAATCTAACATATAATTTCCAGTAGCTTGGGAAAACTCGAACAACACCTTCCCATTCTAGAGCTGCCAGCACACCCCTATGGTCCGTGAAACCCAAATCCACACATTCTACCCTCCCACAACGTATTAAATCAGTGATGTACACTCTATCTAAACGTGCTGCATAACCTTTCCGACAAAATGTGAAATCTACGTTCCACCCCCCACCTCCAATCACGTCTACTACACCAACCGCCCGCAGTACATCCCATAAAATCTCTAAGAGACACCCCCCACCTCTTGGCTCAACATCCTTTCCCCTAATAACACAATTCCAATCCCCGGCAATCACGGAAACTAAAGGGAGGCCCCTTAGAAAATATACTAAATGCTCGCGTACAAAATCTTCCTTCACCCGTCTATTAGATGTTGCTGGCATATACACACAAACAAAACCTACTTGTATATGCCCCCATGTTCCCACAACACGCACAACCCGTCCCCCACCGCCCCAATCCCATGCCAACAACGTAAAAGGACTGGTCTCCCGTATGCCTACTACAACCCCACCTTTGAACTTGTCCGAGTTCCCCACATAACATGTATACCCTTGCACTCGCAACTCACTTCCACACCTAAAATTATGTTCTTGCATAAAGAACACATCTACATCCAAACGTCTTAGTGATACCTCCACTCATCGTCTCTTGACCTCTGAACGGAGGCCATTAACATTTATTGTAATGCACTTGAAGACAGTGGTGGGGTTTTATCATTTCTCTTCCCAGTTTCTGACAGACCTGACTTGTACTTACCGCTACTACTTCTAAAGGACTTCCCACCACTCCCACCTAACTTACCTAAGGGAGCAGCACCCTTATCACTTTTGGCTACATCTGCCCAAACCTTTTTGCTTGTCCTCTGGCCTGGAGTTAGAATGTCATCCTCCACGGGTGTACTTGGCCTCTTACGGGAAGCTCCCTCGTACTCCATATCACCCATATTATCTTCCCTGTGCACCTCCACGTCTGCCTCTATCACAGACTTATGAGGTACACGCCTTCCCTCTGCACCCACACTACTCACAAGTACAGTCTCCACCACCGGTGAAATCAACGGCGTGGATACGAAATCCACTGGCGTCGGGCTGTCAAGGAGCCTCTGAATTTCGTCAAAACCAGGCAGCTCTATGGACGGGCTCAGCACCTCTTCCACCAGAGGTGACTCACCCGCGGCATCACCATCTTGATCGCCCTCAGATGTTGGTGGCTACGTCGAGACGACTTCCTCTGCAGCCTCCACCGCTGCACTCCATTTCCCATTAACAGGTAACTCCTTCATAACGTCCTCTACCACCGGTATGTCATCCTTCGGTGGGTGAACGCACTCGTCCATCATTACACTAGTTGTCGCTTCAGGTTGTTCCGTCCGCTGCTGCCACCTTCGTCGCTCGCAATTCGCGGCCATATGGCCAGGGCCACCACACAGACGGCACGTCCGTACCTGCCCTGGGTAGGTAACGTAGATTTGCGTCCTGAAATCTTCCATAGTCACATATGATGGAATCGGCTGTCTCAAAGTCATTTTCATGGAAAAAGACCCTTCTAACATCCCAGCATAGATTCCTTGGGACCATCGCCCCACATTGACAGCATGTATAGTCCCGTAACTTCCAAACACACGTCGTACATCAGCTTCGTCGGCTTCAAATGGGATGTTGCGAAGACGAATCCATGAGTAATGTGCCGAAACGTCGCGAAGTCGCACCTCCAAGCTATTGTTGACAACAATAGGCCGTTCTTGATACGTGTCAACGACCCTTTCATAGACTGCAGGTGACACAAATTTCACAAAGATTCTCGCATTACCATTCAGTGACACGCTGTACAAATCTTCGGTAGGTATCTTGAGCGTATCCCGAATGATGAGTGGTAAAACGACGTCGGCATTGCTTGGATAAACGGCTCCTTTTAACAATTCCAAGCAGACGGTGTTGACTCTCCTCCTGTAGGTCGCCATTTTGTTCATCAATATTTTGGCTCATAAAATTAATCAGTTTCAACATTTCTTCAGAAGCACTCTCTAAGTTTTCTCTAATATGAGATGGCAGGTTTTCATGCCTGGAGATTTTGGACCAGTCATTTATGAGGTCATTTGCTTTTTCAAGTGGAAAGGGATGAGCAACATTGCCAGTCTTTTTCCTGGTTATTTTATTTATACCTTTCCATGCCAGACTTAAAGGGGTAGACCTATTTAATCCACTAACGAATTGTTCCCATTCCTGTTGCCTAAGTTCTTTATTTCTATTTCTTGCATTTGTTAGTGCAGCTTGGAATGTTCTGAGAAGGTCTGGGGTTCTACACTCACGGTATGCTTTACCAATCCTCCTAGCTGCATGTGTTAGATTGCATAGCTGTGGGTCATTATAATATTTACATTGGTTTTTATTGTCATTTCTAGTGAAAGGTTTATGTTGTCTTTTCCTGCCCACTTGATCTGTGAGTACAGTCTCAATAGCTGTAACTAGATTATCATTGAATTTTTGTGTGCCAGTGGGCTCATAATCTTTATACCATTGATCCAAGTGGTTAATAAAGTTTTCTCTGTGTTCTGGGTTGAGAATAAGTTTCCTCCTTCTGTATTTAGCTCCTTGGTTGCTTGAGATATGATCAAGATTGACAGTTGTGAGTCTTGGGAAGTGATCAGATAGAAGATCATCAACTATGACAGAGTCATGCATCGTGTATGATGTATTAAATCCAAGGCACGGATCTAGTATGCCTCCATATATGTGAGTGGGGTCAGTAGTGCCTACAATACGAACATTATCATGTTCATTTAGAAATTTCACTAGTTTAGTTCCATTGGTGTTTGTTATAGACCCACCAATATTCTTATGTCTGGCATTAAAGTCTCCAAGTATGAGGGTAGGTTCACTATTGATGCGATCTGGTAAAGCATCAGGTCGAAGCTGGTTTGCTGGGGCATAAAGATTAAAAATGTTTATGGAAAAATCGCCTGCGTATACTCTGACACCATGATACTGCATGTTTACTCGACTCTGCAGGGTAAGGAGTGAATGTGGCAAGTTCTTTCTGACATACATCACACAACAGTTGGTTGACCTTAAGTTATAAGCTGCATATCCAGACAACTTTGGTGGAGGTACTCCTTCTTTCAGTCTACATTCCTGCAAACAGATGACATCAATATTCTTGGTTGCACTAATATGATGTAAGTCAGGCAACCGCTTCCTAATAGAAGCAATGTTCCATGAAAAAAATTGTAATCTATCCATTGTAGTGAGTTATTACAATCTCTTGTTCATAACATGGTAAGACTATTATGCTTTGCCTACAGTGTGCAGACACTTAAGAGCAAATAGCCTAGTTTGTACATGCTTATCTTCAGAACCTTTATTTCTAAGCATTTTCCGGCAAATTGGCAGCAAGTTCCAAGGCAACTTTTGAAGCCAAGAATCATTGGCTTCTTTCTTACAAATAGCTTGAAATTGAACCGAGATTGTTGATGCACTTTTGACATCATCAACGCACTCAGGAGCATCATCTTGACTACATATATTTATTAAACTTGTCAGCATCTGTTCAAGATGCTCAATTTTTTCCAGCAAGTTTGATATAATTTGAGGAAGGTCAGGCGAATCAAATGCCTCTCCAGAGGAAGGCTCACCTGACTTAGTTCTTTCTGTAACACCTTATAGGTGTTAAATCAGTGCTCTTTGTTGGTGCCTGTGACATGAATACCTCATCATTCATTGCGGGTGGGTCCTGTGCATCTGACTCATCTCCATCTTCCATGGGGGGTTACATGTGTAGCATCCGTCTGACTGTTGGAGATGTGTGTATTGGGAGGAGTGACATGCTTATCCCAAAATTCAGGTGGAGGCATAGGTATGGGTGGTAAACTATCAGTAGTTCCACATGTGCTAGCAGGGTTGGCTAGCTCCTCCACAATTGGTGTGTGTGATGGCACTCTGGTATCACCAGAATCATTTGCAGGTAGGTGGACTCGTCCACACTTTGCAGAGGTTCAGTCTCAGATCTGGTTGTGGTAGACTGTATGGCCTCGTCCTCAAATGGCATTAAAGGACTTTTGTCATTTTTACGTCGAAGGTTGTTTGGGTTCCGACTGCAGTCCTTATGGGAAACTGTAACCCCTTCTTCTTTACAGTTAATACACTTATACCTTTGGCTGTCAAAGCCTACTGTGCATTATCTAGTGGAATGTTTCCCAGCACACTTACCACACCAAGAATGTAGTATTCCACAGGCTACTGCCACATGGCCATAGTGTCGGCATTTGTAACACCTACGTTGAGGGGGTAAGTACACGTCGATGGGTAGGAAACGTAGGCCAGGCACCCAGATATTTCGGGGGAGGGGCACAGGGCCTACCCAACTGGCAATAATTTGGGATTTTCCTTTAAGTCTCTTGGGCTTGACGATATGCTCGCTTAGAGTCAAATGGGATGGGTCCATGTCGAGAGGGTATCCAAATATTATGATACTGACCCCTTTTTTAAAGTAATATGTGTCTGATGGAGGGCGAAGCAGCTTAATATCCCAATAGGTTGTGTTAAGTAGATCACTGATCAGTTCTTTGTTCTGTTCCAGAAACACAAAGTTGTGTGAGTTTTTTCCAAAGTGGATTCTCGCCTTCGGATGTGTATTTACTGCTGCCATTAGCCATGCACACCTACCCTGCAGCAGGGTGTTGTCAGGGAAGTTCAGCTTAACACAGTCTTCCTTAGAAGAAAGGCTTTTTGCACCCTGTGTGCACCATGGACGTCTAGGTTCACATTGTCTACGAGTCAAGTGAGCCTGACTACGTCGGCGCTCTAGCCCTTTCTCACTTTTCCTTCTTTGTTTACTTATAAAGATCTGGAATCTATCATCATTGTCATCACCTGCAAAAATATATTCGTCTGTGACAGTTGCCATGTTTGCCGGTGATGATAGCTCATGTAAGACTCACAGTGTTAATAATATGGTACAATAATGGATTGTACAGACAAGGTCTTACACCTAATCACAAATCACAAGATGAGAATAAAGAGAGGTAAACGGTGGGTAATATTGATTACAAAAATATTACACAATACAGGCTACTGCCACCTAATATGATACCTCATTAAATTAAAAATATTGCAGACATTACAAGTAATTAAAATGTTTAAGATACACTGCATGAGAATTGACAACTCACTGAATTACACTGTATAAAATAAGGAGATACATTGAAAATGCAATGACATGGGAAATATTACTGCAATGGGAATTAATTGTAAAAGTGAGCTGTCTTTACTCTTAATTCAATCAAGAAATATACTAGTAAAAATTTAAAACAATGCAAAGTAGAAATACAAACAGTAATTTTATGCAATTTGAAAATATACTGGAAAACAAATTTCCTAAAAGAAATGACACTAAGAACTAATATGCAATACTGACACAATTAAAAGAAGTGTATTACTGAAAAGATTGCACTGAATTTTTAATTTTAGCACCTGTCAGAAATAAACAATAAGTAAATTAAACTAGAGCACAAAATACTATGTAGAATATTTTTTTTTTCATATTTTATTTAAAAAAGTACATACAATACATGTCATGACAAAATCGCATATTGAAACTTATACATAAGCTCCTCACCCTACCAGAAAACGAAACACAAATATAATCAATCTCCTACATATTAACCTATTTACTAGGTTATCTTATCTTTATTGGAAAATATCAGAATACAACTACAAACTGCAGCAAAACTATACACAAAACAAAAACTGCCTTTACCTAACCACACCTCAATACCCATCATCTCCCTGCTCACACATGTTACAAAAATTAAACACCACAACTGCCTTAATAAAAATTAAAAATCATATTACATTCCATAAACACACATGAACAATACTGTCTCTGCAAAAGTCTTACCCAAACAGTCCGAAGACCTGGCATCACACTAATACACCAAATAACATGAAACCATTACATCTCTACCATGTACACTTGTAAACCCACTTCCATTCCCTTTTTCTTTTTTTCTTTTTTTCCCTTTTTTTTTTTTTTATTTATTAAAGAAATACCCTTTCGAGTCAGACGTAAGTCATAATTCAAGTCACAAACAACATCTTATTAAACTTGTAATTGTGTACTATCCTAACTCCCCCCCCCCCTTTTTTTTTTTTATTTATAAACATATCTCAATA